>JAVVLW010004492.1:0-122243 GCA_034401795.1 Chaetoderma sp. LZ-2023a
TTCAAGGGCAATAAATCAGGGTTATGACGTCAAATATACTTCATTTCCATAATGCTAATATTAGATGCTTATAGAATCATATTGATGAGATTTGTTATATGACAAACATGCTGAGATTTGATTCCCATGGGGAAATTGACTGTTCACATATATTGTTAAGAGAAAAGACCAGATTGACCAAGTTTTATAAGGCTAGTAGCGGGAGACAATGTCTAAAAGATGGCTCTAAATATGACAAAGCGTAACGCCTAAATATTATCTTTCCTCATAGCTCCAATTCTGAGGTACATTTCCAAGAGAACTACCACTGATCTTTCAGATCAAATGAGCTTTATTTTTACAATGCAGATCTGTATTAGATGTCAGTATGCACATTCTGACTGAGTTTGGTGTCAATCTGTCCAGGACAAATAAAGCATGACACCATTGATAGCCACATAAGCATTTGGTCAATCAATATCCCTCAAACAAGCTTGATTCAGCTGTTGCCCTAGATGGTGTTTCATGAGTTTTGAATCAATCCCTCAAGTGGTTTCTGAGATATTTTAAAGAGGTTTCTAAAAGACTGGCGAAAATCCAAAATGGCCTCTGGACAAATTCTCGAAACTGCTTTGTTTAAACAAACTTAGGTCTCTGTTCCAAGGATGTGTCTTACCAAATTCGATTAAAATCAGTCCAGCAGCTAATGCTAATTTGAGCACAGGGGCTACAATTATATTTTATATATGTTGATGCCTTTATATAAAGTAGTATAGGGGGTATGGCGTTCTGCTTCAATGACCATATAAAATAGCAGTCAATCAAAACAGTAGCACGTATATGAGCACAGTAACTGGGCAGTACCACTGTCAGTGTGCATTAAGCCACAGCTTATAAATGTTTTAAATTACCAATATATTCTTAACTAACTTTGGCGGAATGAATAATAATTACAGTTCTCATGACCCATGCCAATAAATAGTCGCAAGCTTATACTAAACTATGCTGGCACTATTTCTGTCAGGTAGCGAAATTGTGACTATAGTCTTGATTTCATAATCTGACAGAATTGTGTCAAGCCAATTTTGCATAAGATTCAGTCTATTTATTAGGACAGGAGTACTTTAGTATTGACATAGTTACTATATAATGATGAATTATTGGTGCACATCACTGTGTTTCTATCACGTTATACCTTTTAAACATGCATGTGTACATATATGTCTTCTCACAAATACAAATGCATACATGTGCAGTCACAATCACATATTCTCAAACGCACACACGAACACCACACACACTGGAATTTGAAATTAAGATTCAAAATTTTATAAAAATGGCATAACTGGCATTGATTCCATAAGAAAATGCCTCTCACATCCAGACATAATTCTTGTTGCATTTGAACATTTGATTTAACACTTTGAAACCTGAATTCTCAAAATCTCAATTTCAATGTAACTCTACAAGTAACCTGTTCAATACTTTGAACCAAATTTGACAGGAACCTGTTACTGTCATAGACACCAAAAGCTTCCAGTAAAATTAGTTTCAAAATATACACCAGAATATTTATTAAATCTTTGGAATTTGGCGTTGCAGGGTCAACAGGTTAATACTTAATCTCAGTTCCAAGCTAGTAGCTTACTAAACTTAAAGCATAAACGGAAATTATATTTCAGTAAAAATCACAAAAATATGTTTTTAACATATTTTCTGAACTAAAAACAATTGGACAAATTATCACATACTCCATCAATATTAAAACTTCAGTTAAAATCATCGATTTCAACACAACACAAAATTAACAGTATGATGGCATCGCATGGATCGTCTAGCACGTCTATCAGCACCGATTCAGGTACTAATATATAACAAACATATGTGTTTCTCTTGCATCTCATTAACATGGACGTGTTTGAATGAACCATAGAGCTATCGAGCATCAACAACAAAATATCATCCACGCGATGATGCCATATATGATTACTGTATTCTGTGGCTGCAGCAGTAGAAATATCCTACAGCTGCAATCAGTCCTTCTTTGCTTTTGCCCACTGAGTCCTATCCTTAACCGAAATCTTTAGCTTCCTCAGGTCCATTCTTGACTTGAGTGTACCGAGTTCTGCTTTCTTGAGGTCACATCGTAGCATGCTTAGCATAATTATGAAATGATATCCTCTCCTGGCTTTGTATTTGCTGGCTCAGAGTAGGGCGAATTCCAAGGCTCTCTGTGCTGGTGTGTCTTCTGCCATCCCTAGCACATGGCCAAACACGGACCATCTTTCCTGGGCGACTTTTACAAACAACGGCAACGTATTACACATCTTGTATAGTGTGCATCATTGGACATTATGCTATCTGGCCATCGGTGTCCAGTGATGGTGCGTAGGTGTTTGCGGTGGCAGGCATCAAGTTTGTCTAGAGCTGCCTTTGGAGCTGCCCAGCTGCTACAGTTATACAGCATCAAGGATACGCAGGTTGCATAGTACAAACATAGTCTTTTTATCGAGGGCATCTTTGATCTACGAATCCACAGCTTCCAGGAACGAAAAGCTATGTTCCCCATGACACAGTGTGCAGCAATGTCAGCAGTACTGCAAAGTAGTAAGCCCAGGATTGTACTTTTCCTTGGACATGGTTCGACACCACGAAGTGGATCATCATTTTCTTTAGTTTCATGCTTTGTAGATAGGTATATGTGGGTGAACTCTGTTTTGGATTCATTCATAGAGATTCTCAATTTTTAGTTTGCTTGCAGCTATTGGGAGTTCGCCAAAGGTTTTTTCCTCGTCTATGAAGTCCATCTCTAGCGGCATACCCGGTATTGACACTGGGTGGTTGGTCTTGTGGTACTTTCCCGCACAGATTTCTGCACAGCTGCGTCCACGTTTGAAGCCACTTTGACATTATCTGGAGAAGTCATTGAGCTTGTCTCGGATGCGGCATAGAGTAACATTGGATAGAAGTTTCCGTATACTGTTCAGGAGCACAATGGGCCTCAGATACATGTAGGCTGGTTGGATGATGCCATACCACAACAAATTATTAAAACGACGATGTCACTCCCTTGATTCTCATGGAAATTGAAGTGACAAAATTTACTATTTAGCAATTACAAAATATGCAATAATATATTTTATTTTAATAAAATTTTACAAAACGCTCATTTAGTGCACTTTGATCCTTGGCTTTCCACCTCACACTGGACATCCAATGCAGTTGAATACTTGATATTTGTCAGTCAACTGTGACGCATATGTTATCACAGATGTAACAATATTTAGCCCTTTAGGACTCAAATTTGTTCAAGAAAATTTCAGCTTTCTCATTAAAAATGTCCATTTGCAGATCACGAGACTATATTTGAAAATTTATCACTGGAATGACTGGCTCGGTTATCATTCTAGTGGTAAATTTTCAAAAATAGTCTCTTGAAATGCCAGCGGATATTTATCAAGATTCCTACAGAAGCCATCTTTGACTATATGTGTTAAAGGGTTAACCCTTTAATAATCAAGACAGTCAAAAACAGCTATTGCAGTGTTCTTGATAAACGACCATATGCAGGCCAAGAAAAAACTATTTTTGAAAGTTTACCACTGCAATGAATGACTTGGCTATCAAGCCAGGCATCCGGTTGTTAAATTTTCTAAAATAGTCAGATTTGCCTGGCAGCAACATATTCCAGTCAAATTAGTTTCAAAATATTCAATAGCTTAACTATGATTTACAGGAACATGAGAATTTGCTATTTCAGAGTTTTAAGGGTCATTGACCCACATACTACATGGGTTACATTTCAACCCATGCTACGGAAATCAAATTTCAACGGAGCAGCATATGAAATCAATTGAATAATTTGAAAATCATATGATTGAACATTAGTCATTAGTGCTGTCTTATATCCAGTCCAATTACTTTCAAAATATTCAGTATGATTCAAACTTCGCTCGCTGTTTTATGAAATTTGATTGAAATGTGCTTTGCTATGAATTAACGACAGCTTACAATGAATAAGCTGTAGTTGAACTAATTCAATGCACACACACACACACATGCTCTTTATGATGTGACTATAACAGCGTCCATATGGGACAGGTTTAAGCACACGGACACATGCTCTTTATGATGTGACTATAACAGCTTCGCTTCCATATGGGACAAGGTTTAAGCACACGGACACATGCATTAATATAAATCCTCCCAAAAACATAACAAGTTAAATTAGCCTCCATCAGCTAAAAACACAGATATTTGTTGCTTATAGTTATAAATACCAGGACCAGAGAATCTACAAGAGCACAGATAGGGGGTTACATGAAATCTGTGTAGTTTCAACCTGATCACTGACTGTCTGATTAGCAACTGTGCACCTTCATCCCTACAAGCAAGATTTGTATCCATCTGGTTAGTACATGTATCTCTGTAACTTCACCATGTGCTAGCAACGCGCAACACGATCCTTTATCTTCTGATCAGCGTCCACGTACATTATCACCACTACTAACGACATCCCTGTCCTGGTCAGTTTCTGTGTACTTTTACCACTAGTAACAAGACCCCTGTCCTGGTCAGTATCTGTGTACTTTTACCACTAGTAATGAGACACCTGACCTGGTCAGTATCTGTTTACTTTTACCACTAGTAACAAGACCCATGTCCTGGTCAGTATCTGTGTACTTTTACCACTAGTAACAAGATCTCTGTCCTGGTCAGTATCTGTTCACTTTTACCACTAGTAACAAGACCCCTGTCCTGGTCAGTATCTGTGTACTTTTACCACTAGTAACAAGATCCATGTCCTGGTCAGTATTTGTGTACTTTTACCACTAGTAACGCGATCCCTGTCCTGCTCAGTATCTGTGTACTTTTACCACTAGTAACAAGACCCCTGTCCTGGTCAGTATCTGTGTACTTTTACCACTAGTAACGAGACCCCTGTCCTGGTCAGTATCTATGTACATTTACCACTAGTAATGAGACCCCTGTCCTGGTCAGTATCTGTGTACTTTTACCACTAGTAATGAGACCCCTGTCCTGGTCAGTATCTGTGTACATTTACCACTAGTAACGAGACCCCTGTCCTGGTCAGTATCTGTGTACATTTTCCACTAGTAACGAGATCCCTGTCCTGGTCAGTATCTGTGTACTTTTACCACTAGTAACGAGATCCCTGTCCTGGTCAGTATCTGTGTACTTTTACCACCAGTAACGAGATCCGTCCTGGTCAGCATCTGTGTACTTTTACCACTAGTAACGAGACCCCTGTCCTGGTCAGTATCTGTGTACTTTTACCACTAGTAACGAGACCCCTGTCCTGGTCAGTATCTGTGTACATTTACCACTAGTAACGAGACCCCTGTCCTGGTCAGTATCTGTGTACATTTACCACTAGTAACGAGATCCCTGTCCTGGTCAGTATCTGTCTACTTCTACCACTAGTAACAAGATCTCTGTCCTGGTCAGTATTTCTGTACTTTTACCACTAGTAACAAGATCTCTGTCCTGGTCAGTATCTGTGTACTTTTACCACTAGTAACAAGATCCCTGTCCTGGTCAGTAGCTATGACATCGCTAACCCTCGGAGAGGGTATTACATGTAGCTGTCGGTGCTGCTTTGCATCTTGTCACAAACACATGAACAAGGATTGTCAGTAATAAATACACTTTGGTAATAACATTGATATCGTGTGAAAAGAACAGTAGAGAATATAGGGTGTGCTAAATGCCAAGTCAAACAAAAAACGTGTTGCGATTTCACTACGCACAATAGTTGTAATAGCCTCAACACTAATATCACCACTGATGTAATACTTTTGTATCACGGTCACATTAAGGGTATTAACGTCATTGCACCAATAATAACACTGTTCAAGATGAAGTATTGCTCTGCTGATTATCTTGAAGACAAATTCACAAACGGCAACCACAGTCAGTCAATCAGATTTCTCAAAAATACTTAGCAAAATCAAATTTACGGCCCTTGCAGTCACGAATCTAGGAATTCTGAATAAAATGTCTGAATAATAACTGTCTCATTGCACAGTACATAGTGAGCTCCTGCTAGTGGGATTGTTGACTGCTGAAGATCGTGGTAACATCTCAGTATTTTGGTACTGTACAATGTCCGCTTTCACAATACGTTGTTGTTGTTCTAACTCTGGCTTCGTGAGACGAATATTTAGAATTTCTGCTGCTATACGCTGGAAGCACACATCCAGCTGCGGAAAGACAGAATACAGGGTAACCTTCATTGGAAGAGATTTAGAAGTCCACATAAATTATAACCATACAGTTCACATTGATGATTTCCAAACAGGAAAATATGTCCTTTACATCTTTTAAATATGTTGAAATTAATTGGTCAAATGTTTATGCTGCCTAAAGCAGAGAACAATTTTCTCAAAATATTCAGCAGTTTTCCAGACCATCCACATATGATTGTATGTCTTTAGCATTTAATAAACATTCTGTTGACCATTTTGAAACTAATTGACTGGGAGCTGTTGCTGTCAAATTAGTTTCAAAATACTCAACAGCTTACCAGTATAGGTTTCTTCAAATTGGGATTCTTAGCAAAGCGTAGCTGGAGCTTAGCTACAGATGGGCATGGCATAGCTAAAACTAGATTCCTCCACTGGAGGATTAAGCTGCTTTACATCAACTGATCAGATTAAGTTATAGGGTAGCAATACAGTTAAGCAAGCCTTACCGAGTCACCGGTCTTTGCAGAGACAAAATAGCTTGACATGTTATGTTCCTGAGCAAATCGTTGATGCTTATCAGGCTTAACTGTGCGCATGTGTTCCAAATCACCTGTAACAAGGCAGAGGGTGAGCGAGAGAGAGAGAGAGAGAGAGAGAGAGAGAGAGAGAGAGAGAGAGAGAGAGAGAGAGAGAGAGAGAGAGAGAGAGTAGCTAATCGACCTTTCTAATCCATCCATCATCTGACATCATAATCAACCAAGTGACACATAGGATGATTTCATAATTAATTATGGCAATAATGACTTGATTTAGTCAGTCTTAAATACTTAATAGTCCGCCACATTGTATGAATTGTATATCTTTACAATTTAATATACATTCTGTTGAATATTTTGAAACTAATTTGACTGGGTGTTGTTGCTGCCATAGTAGCTTCAAAATATTTAACAGCTTACCTGTATAGTTTTCTGGAAATTGAGTCATGGAGTTCAGAGATTGAACGATCCCAACACGAGTGAGGTGTGGGTGGAGCTTAGGTAGAGATGGGCAGGGCATGGCTAAAACGGGAAACGGGAAAGGTCCATTGGGTCTACAATACAGATTCTGTTTAGATTCAGCTTGGTCATAGTAAGACTGTGTGGAATATCAACCATAGACAATTTCAATAATAAATCCACAGAACTGATCTTAAACTATATTGTTATTTAGTGAAATGGTAAGCGTAAATGAGAAAAGCTTTTAGCCATTCCATCAAATAGAATTACTCCATCTGATGACATGGAAAAATTGATTTGAAATAAACTAGACACAATAATACAATCGCAGCCAACTTGCTTGAGGATAGACATAAGTAAGATGGACTAAAACAAACAATAATATGCTTCCTTTAATCTCGCTGGCCTACGTTATCCATAAAGCATTAGCAATGTATTTCAGTAGAGGCTTAGTTAAGGTATTGAGCAAAATCCAAAGCCCTACAGACAGCCACAAATGGTTAGCAAGTTATACATATGGATGAACTAACTTACTGACTCAATCAATAATGGCAATCGTAAAATACCTGTGAAGTTTTATCAACATGTTCCAAATACTGTAACTTATCGAAGAATAAGATCGATAGAATCTTGGTATATGTGGGCAACAGATTTCTTCAGATTTTCCAGATTTTTCTGATCAATTTTCCGGAAATGACAACAGTTGTGGAATCCTAGTGTATAGTCATACCCTTTCCGGTGTTAAGATTTAAGCCAAATCGGATCAGTAGGTACCACTGTCCAGACTTTGATGCAATCTGGAACCGAGTACTATTATCCGTATGACGGCCAACGTCTGGAAATCACACAGCACAGCAAGTTTTTTCGTTGTAGTACAATTTGTATCAAATTGGATTAGCAGTTTTTGAGATACAGCCCAGAAAAAGCTTTATAAATGACTAACTAACTAAGGGACATGGTTGTTTATTGAGCATGGACGGATGGAAGATTAAACATAATTCCCAGCGGTAGTTAGAGGATCAAGCATTATGCCAATGTACTCCAATAAGTGAGCAACTGTATTTATTAACCACTTATTTATGGCACATACACTGTAACAGTGTTCATGATAGCCATTGTTTACTTACATTTGTTTCCAATCAAGGCAATATGAGGTATCTTCTCTGCTTTTTCAAATACTTTACTGATTGCTGAAAGCCAATCTTCCAGATTCTCAAAGCTTGAGTAGTTAGTAATGTCATATACCATTAAGATTCCCTGAAAATACACATCACACATCATATACACCATTAAGATTGCCTGAAAGCACACAGCACACAGAATACACACTATTAAGATTTCCTGAAAGTACACAGCGCACAGAATTAAACGAAATCTAGGATTTCTTTTTTCACGAGAGAGTTGATACTTACCTCCCTAATACTTTTGATATTGCTAAATATTGGCGTTCACTCAATAAAACACTCAGATTAAAAACAGTTAGGTGCCCCTACTGGGCAGGTAGACAGAGGTAGTCAGGCGGATGCCGGCCCCACCACCGCGCATGCGCCGACTACTACTTCCTCTGACTAATTTATTGGCTGACACACATGCAACTACTAAGAGCCTGAAGACCGAGCCTCTGTGGGGTGGAGAGGCCGGGTCCGTATCTAGGGAGGTAAGTATCAACTCTCGTGAAAAAAGAAATCCTAGATTTCGTTTATTTCACATCAAGAGTATACTTACCTCCCTAATACTTTTGATATTGCCAGAATTCGAAAGTGAATCTGGCGGGAGGGAGGCGAGGTCAAAAGACCAGCTCTTCCCTATACGCTTTCACGCGTTTACGGCACTTAAAAACGTCTGAAAACTGTGTGAGAACACAGTCAGGATTTGACAAACCATCGGATAACACAACCGATGCATGAGAGATGACCGAATGTCATATGCGCTCCCCCCCCCCCTCCTGGGAGGAAGACTAGATGACCTCAATGTCCTATACGCTCTCTACGTACTAGTGCCACGTACTACAGGACAGAGACGAAAGTACTCCATTTTCGTATACTCTCTATGAACCACAATCCACACAAACCATCACCATATTAATAATAACGGGTAAAGTGACAATACATTTAACAATGAACAACACATAAACAAGACTGACCTTGTTGAACTTGGAAGCTGTCATCACGTTCCCAGTAGAGAAGCCTGATGCAGTCCCGACAAGTGGTTGTTACCATTACTTAAATGTGATGTATATAAGCAACGAGGAAACGCTCCTCATAAAACATACAGGTGATTATTGTTTCAAAATCGACAAGGCGAGAGGATTTGAGGTGTCACGGAGGTAATGGTCTGTAAAACTTGACTCACAGTGTCACTGAGCCACGGACATAATGTCATCCACAAGGACCCCACTAAACAGGGCAGTGGATGCCACGACACACGGACACTGTGAGCCTTGGCCACATCAACCTGTCTCCCGGTGGCGGATTTGTGACAAAACTGAATACATTCTACAATCCACCTGGAAATGGTGCCCTTAGACACCCTGCCATGGGGTTCAATATATGACAACCATAACGCTGACTGGTCGGTACGCCACTCCGAAGTACGCTGTTTGTACCGGAGCAGCACCCGTACAGGGCACCATACTTTAGAATTAGGATCATATCTAGTTAAAGATGGCAAAAAAATAGGTTGACCTGGATATTTCAAAGACTGATTCTTAGCCAAGAAATTAATCCTAGGTAGAAGCTTAAGGCCTTCCCCTGTAACCACAAAACGGTCATCCTCGGCTGATAAGGCGTGAATCTCACTCCTACGCCTTGCCGAGGCCGCAGCAATTAAAAACACAGTTTTAAGAGTCAACAATTTCATAGAAATGGAAATAAGTGGTTCAAAAGGCCTATCTCCTAGTACCTGAAGCACCAGAGATAAACTCCAAACTGGAATCAGTGGTGGATTCCTTGGTCTTAGATTGCCCATGCCTTTAATTAATACATTTAATGTACTTACTTCATCACTCCCCCTGTTAGCCAAGCAAGGAATAACAGTCATTAAAGCTGACTTATAACCAGCAATAGAGTTAGGCTTGAGGCTATAGGCATCATATAGGTGACAGAGGAAATCAGCTACTACCTGAATAGATATATCCATTGGATCAATACATCTCTTTGAGCACCACTCTGCAAATCTGTTGATTTTATAGTTATATGCTCTGGAGGTTGACCCCCTCCTGGCTTTGGCCATAAACATGGCCGCTTGCTCAGAAAAGCCCTCCTTAATTCTAGATTCCTTGACAACATCCATGCAGTCAATCGGAACATTGACGGATTGTATGGGAAGGGCCTTGCCCTGGAAGATAAGGTCGTCCATCAGAGGCAGAGGAACCGGACTGCAGACCAGAAGGTCCAGCAGATCCGTATACCACGATCGGCTTGGCCAATCCGGGACGATCAGAAGCACTTGGCACTCCTGCTGCCTGATTTTCTGAAGCACCTTTGGAATCAGGATTGCTGGAGGGAATGCGTATGCATACATTCCCGCCCAGCTGATAGCTAACGCATCTGTTGCGAAAGCGCTTGGGTCTGGAATCGGAGAGACGTACGTCGTCATCTTCGCATTCTTCTTCGTTGCGAACAAATCGATGTTGGGCTTCCCCCAATGGTCGAACAGACGATCCGCTACACATTGATTTAGTTGCCATTCCGTGGGTAAAATACTCATCCTTCGGCTCAATGAGTCTGCTAGCAGATTTAGCCTTCCCGGAATATGAACTGCTCTCAAGGTAATCCTGTGATCCAGGCACCAACAAAGCAGTTTCCAAGTCATCATACAGAGACTGGGCGACTTCGTTCCGCCCTGGCGGTTTATGTAAGTCACTACTGTTGAGTTGTCTGAACGAATAAGAACAATCTTGCCCTGAACTTTCTGTAAGAAATGTTCCAGGCCCAGGACTACTGCTCTTAGCTCCAGTAGATTGATATGTTCCTTTGACTGATCCAGATCCCAAAGCCCTGATATTGTGGACTCTTCCAGACAAGCTCCCCACCCCTCCATCGATGCATCTGTATACACAGTCACCTGAGGGTGGGGAGGGGTTAGCAAAACCCCCAGCAGAGATTCTCTATATTCAACCACCATTGCAGGTGGTGAATTAGAGGCGCCAACACTGACACGTTCGAGTCCAGCGAACCTGAACTCTGGGTCCACTGTGTCATGAGAAACAACTGGATCGGGCGCCTGCGTAAGGCCGCCTGCGGAATGACTGGTTCCAATGAAACCATCAAACCCAGCATTCTCAAGTAAACCCGTGCCAGGACATGACGACTGTCGCACACCGACTGTATTAAGGAGATGAGTCTCTGAACCCTCTCCTAAGTAGGATAAACATATCCCGTCTCCAGATCGAAGAACATGCCCAGGTAAACAAACTTCTGGGATGGAGTCAGCTCTGATTTTTGGAAATTGATTATCCAGCCCAAGTCCGTGAGAGTTTTCAAAACAATCTCCAGATTGGCCGATAACGTTTCCTGGGTGTGTGCTTTTAACAGCCAGTCGTCTATGTACGTGTGGACTGCTATGCTTCTCCTGCGGAGGTATGCCGTGATCGCGAGAACCACACGGGTGAAGACCCGAGGAGCCGTGGAAATTCCGAAGGGTAATACCCTGAATTCCCACTGTCTGCCCTGGAATGCAAATCTCAGGAAGCGACGGAAACTCCTCTCTATGGGAATGTGGAAATAAGCATCCTTCAAATCTATTGAAGCTGTCCACATTCCCTGCTCTAACCCCGCCAACACCGAGCGCACAGTCTCCATCTTGAAACTGGGCGTCTCTATGAACTTGTTCAATGGCTTGGGGTTGAGAATTGGTCTCCACCCTCAGGTGTTTTTTGTTACTAAGAACATGGTTGAATAGAAGCCCGTGCACCTCTGCGCCGGCTGAATAGCTCCTTTTTGTATGAGGGAATTTATCTCCTCCTCGACACACAACCTTTGATCTGGACCTCTCGGAATCGGAGTCCAGATCGGCACGAGAGACAGTCGCGATGGCGGGCCTGTCATCCAATCGGGATGATAGCCGACAGAAAGCCATCGCAAGACTAAACGCTTTCACTCTGGCAAGTGGTCGGCCAATCGGCCGGCCACCGGTCCACCTAGGGAGAGAGGTGGACATAAGGAGTGCGAGAGTGGCACTGTCTTCTCGGCCAGAAACACCGGTGCGCGGGTGGCTGCCTGACTGGCTGCGCCTGGGGAGCCTGCGCCCCCCTCGCTGCGGGCCGAATCGCACGCGGCCTAGGCCGTCGCTGCGATGGTGGCTGGCCTCTGACCTGGCCACCTCCACCTCGAGCCTGCAGGGGACGATACGCAGGGGGTGCTGCGTGAACGCTCGCACGACGGAGCACTTCAAATTGCTCGCGCAGCGCCCTCTGGTTGTTGACCAGAGTCACCGTCTCCTGGAGGTGCTTGCATCCCTCACCTCCAAAGAGACCAGGACCTGTCATAGGCGTACGCAGTAGCCTATTGTACAGGTCCTGGGACGGGCACAGATTGTCCAAGGCAAACGTGCGCCTCGCCCGGACACTCCTGGTCACCGCCCGCGTCAAGCAGTCCAGAGCCAGGTTGATACCATCCTGGATGGCTCTCTGGACTGTGACCGGGCTTGGTTGGCGCGATGCGGATGCCGTTACCACCCCCTGTAACAGCTGGGAGACGTGGGACAGAGCAGCAATCGACGCTCTCCCACTCTCCTCCGCATCACGCAGCGCGGCATTTGCCGAACGCAACGCATTCGAGCACAGGACACCCGTGTCAGAACGGGAGCCTGGCCGCACATCTTCGCCCAAAGCCGCGCGGTCATCGACGCTTGGCTTGGGCACCACACCGTACCGCTGGTAGTCCAGGGGCACGATGCGGCAACGCCTGGCCACCTCGCGAGGGGCCTTCGCGAGACGCCCATTCGCCTTAATGGACGTCTCCGCCGCCTCGAACATGTCCACGACATGCTCAGCCAGCGGCAGAGATGGCATAGCGTTTGCAGTCGGCTTACCAGCTAACCACGGCCTGTGATCTCGCTGGCTAGCCGACTGCTCCATGGGCAGGTCTGGCCGAACACTCACCAGCCACTGGCAAGCGTCCGACCAATCCTCCTCCGTGGCTAGCTGCGAGCGCTCTACAAGACGGGGGCCTTCGTCTTCCTCCTGAGCGCACGCAGCAGAGCTTGACGGCGGGTATGCTGATACCGCTGGCAAGCCAGGGAAACCATGCAGCCCCGAAAGACCAGGCATGCTAAGCTCACTGGCTTGACCAAGAGCAGGCGCCGTGGTAGAGCGCGGGGCAGACACCGCCCCACCACGGCCCAGACCAGCACCAGCGACACTCTCGGCAAGCCGAGGTATGCGGTAACGCTGGCCTTCAGCATCGCCCAGGGTCACCTTCTGGACCGTGAATTCTACTCCTGCGTGAGTAGAACCGTGGACCACGTCGCCTGCATTCCCCGCGAGGGGTGCACAGACGTCGTAGTCCATGGTCACGTCCCCAGACGGCGACCCTAGCAGGAAATCCTCTTCCTCCTGGCCAGAAAGGTTAGACTCCGGGTCAGCAAAGAGAGCTAACCCGGACTGGCCAGGGAAGGTGCCATAAGAGGCATTGGCACCCGCGGCGTGCGGATACCCAGGGTCTGATGAGCAGACCGCGGGTCCCTGCAACAACCGATGTCCACGGCCCCTCGGCGCGGCACCAAGCCTGCTGCCAGGGTCGTGGAACGCCCCCATCAACGGGGCCACCTCTGAATCGTTCTCAAACAACGGAATCGACCTACAGAAATTAGATTCAGAGGCGGGGATAACATGCTCTGAAGCAGATGCTGAGGACAACAAAGGAGCTGGCCCAGGAAGCATGCTGCGAAGCAACTCTGGGACCAAATCCTTTATTGTCCTCTGCATCTCTCCCAACATTTCGGACCGGAAGGCCTCCATGTCCACCGCGGACGAGGCCTTCCTCTTACCCTTCTTCGAAACACTCTCTCTCTTCGCCTTCCTCTCCTCCTCCACGCCCTTCTCCTTTGCCTGCAACGACAAAAAGTCAGACATCAGTTCTCCCCCCCATTGCTTACATACGTCGCACTTAAGCAGCGGTCCACAGGGACTGCAACTGAAGCACAAATGGGGAACAAACCGATCCTTCAGAAACCGGCCACAGGACGGACAACCAGGTCTCTGAAACAGGACAAAGGACGAGGACAATGAGTAAGTTAGTTAAGGTTAGAACTCAAAACCAAACTAAAAGAGAGGGACAAGATCATAAAGATCAGTAATCAAGAAAAACCCAGCGTTGGACAAACTTTAAATGTTAATAAAGAGCAAGGCTGATTATGACGTCATCAATCCCTTGACAGAAATTAAATCGGTCCGCACCAAGCATCCAAGTGCAAGGACGAATTGTATTCGCAACTAGAACAACCTCACATGGATATTCAGACTACACACCATCAGATACCCAATCATAACAATGTGTATAAAACAGTCATTATTTTTTCAAATAATTCATATCACCTCATATCATTAATTAGATACCTGACACCTGGTATAGACAAACCATCCAACGTGATGCACTGGAGCACTCCACCAAGACTACGCCTCTTAACTCTCTCCACCTAAGGGGAAGGAATTGGATCAAGAGGGCAAAGTGAGAAGACCTTTATATCAAGCCTCCAACTCACTGAGCATAGATTCTTTGGTTAGATAACCTAACAGTATTAGTAGGAAATGGAACCGTGGTGGAGAGAAACAAACCCTCCTGTGCTGAGATGTCCACTAATAATGCAAATCCATACCTGTGGACATAAACACAAAGCGAGATTAGACTTATATAGCACCGAGTTGAAAAAACCAACTCAAACCGGCGCTCATCACGGTAAGCGCGAGTCCCGGAAACACATTACACCGGGGAAAAAACTCGCTTGAATATAGTTGAAATCACCTGATAAAGAGATCCAGCTCCCTCCTCCGGAGAAGTCGCCCTTTCTGACATCTTTCTCTTTCTTTCCAGGTATCTTCAGACTACTTTACACAGGTAAACGAGTGAAAACTTTTTAACAAGCACAAACGCATGTGAACTCTCTGCCAATAAATTAGCAAAGAGGTAGTAGTAGTCGGCGCATGCGCGGTGGTGGGGCCGGCATCCGCCTGACTACCTCTGTCTACCTGCCCAGTAGGGGCCCCTAACTGTTTTTAATCTGAGTGTTTTATTGAGTGAACGCCAATATTTAGCAATATCAAAAGTATTAGGGAGGCAAGTATACTCTTGATGTGAAAACACACTATTAAGATTTCCTGAAAGTACACAGCATACATTATACACACTATTAAGATTTCCTGAAGGTACACAGCGCACAGAATACACACTATTAAGATTTCCTGAAAGTACACAGCACACATCATACACACCATTAAGATTGCCTGAGTGTATACAGCACACATCATAGACACCATTAAGATTGCCCGAGTGCATACAGCACACATCATAGACACCATTAAGATTGCCTGACCGTATACAGCACACATCAGACACACCATTAGGATTGCCTGACAGTACACAGCACACATCATAGATACCATTAAGATTGCCTGACAGTACACAGCACACATCATACACACCATTAAGATTGCCTGACAGTATACAGCACACATCATACACACCATTAGGATTGCCTGACAGTATACAGCACACATCATAGACACCATTAAGATTGCCTGACAGTATACAGCACACATCATACACACCATTAAGATTGCCTGACAGTACACAGCACACATCATACACACCATTAAGATTGCCTGACCATATACAGCACACATCATACACACCAGTAGGATTGCCCGAGTGTATACAGCACACATCATACACACTAAACGAAATCTAGGATTTCTTTTTTCACGAGAGAGTTGATACTTACCTCCCTAATACTTTTGATATTGCTAAATATTGGCTTTCACTCAATAAACACTCAGATTTAAAACAGTTAGGTGCCCCTACTGGGCAGGGAGTCAGAGCGTAGTCTGGCGGATGCCAGCCCCACCACCGCGCATGCGCAGACTAGCACTTCCTCTGACTAGATTATTGGCTGACACACATGCAACTATTAAGAGCCTGAAGACCGAGCCTCTGTGGGGTGGAGAGGCCGGGTCCGTATCTAGGGAGGTAAGTATCAACTCTCTCGTGAAAAAAGAAATCCTAGATTTCGTTTATTTCACTTCAAGAGTATACTTACCTCCCTAATACTTTTGATATTGCCAGAATTCGAAAGTGAATCTGGCGGGAGGGAGGCGAGGTCAAAAGACCAGCTCATCCCTATACGCTTTTCTGCGTTTAAGGCACTTAAACTTCTGAAACTGTAAGAAAAAACAGTCAGGATTTGACTAACCATCGGATAACAGCACCGATGTATGAGAGATGACCGAATGTCATATGCGCTCCCCCCCCTCCTTCCTGGGAGGAAGAGTCGACTGACCTCAATGTCCTATACGCTCTCTACGTACAAGTGCCATGTACTACAGGACAGAGACGAAAAAGCTCCATTTTCGTAACTCTCAACAATGAACCACACAAATACACAAACCATCACCATATTAATAACGGGTAATCGTGACAATACAATCAACAACGGACAACACATGAACAAGACTGACCTTGTTGAAAATGGCTGCTGACATCATCTTCCCATCGGTAAAGACTGATGCAGGCCCAAAAAAGTGGGTGTTTCCATAAATTAATTGTGAAATATATAAGTAATGAGGAAAACCTCCTCAAAAAATATAAACCGATTTATTTTTTCAAAACCGACAAGGCGAGAGGATTAGAGGTGTCACGGAGATAATGGTCTGTAAAACTTGACTCACAGTGCCACTGAGCCACCGACATAATATCATCCACTGGGACCCCATTAAATAGGGCCGTGGATGTCACTACGCCGCGGACACTGTGAGCCTTGGCCACGTCAACCTGCTTCCCGGTGGCGGATTTATGGCAAAACTGAATGCATTCCACAATCCACCTGGAAATGGTGTCCTTAGAAGCCCTCCCATGGGGTTCAATATATGACAACCATAACGCTGACTGGTCGGTGCGCCATGCCGCCGTACGGTTTGTACCGGCGCAGCGCCTGGACGGGACACCATGCTTTAGAATTAGGATCATATCTAGTTAAAGCAGGCAAAATAATAGGTTGACCTGGATATTTCAACGACTGATTTTTAGCCAAGAAATTAATCCTAGGTAGCAGCTTAAGGCCTTCCCCTGAAACCACAAAACGGTCATCCTCGGCTGATAAGGCATGAATTTCACTCCTACGCCTAGCCGAGGCCGCAGCAATTAAAAACACAGTCTTCAGTGTTAATAGTTTCATAGAAATGGAACTAAGTGGTTCAAAAGGCTTATCACCTAGTACTTGAAGCACTAGCGATAAACTCCAAGACGGAATCACAGGTGGATTCCTTGGTCTTAGATTGCCCATGCCTTTAATCAATACATTCAATGTATTTACTTCATCACTTCCCCTCTTAGCCAAGCAAGGAATAACAGACATTAATGCTGACTTATAACCAGCAATAGAGTTAGGCTTGAGGCTATAGGCATCATAGAGGTGACAGAGGAAATCAGCTACTACTTGAATAGATGAATCCATTGGATCAATACATCTTTTTGAGCACCATTCTGCAAATCTGTTGATTTTATAATTATATGCTCTGGAGGTTGACCCCCTCCTGGCTTTGGCCATAAACATGGCTGCTTGCTCAGAAAAGCCCTCCTTAATTCTAGATTCCTTGACAACATCCACGCAGTCAATCTGAACATTGACAGATTGTTGTGAAGGGCCTTGCCCTGGAAGATAATATCGTCCATCAGAGGCAGAGGAACCGGATTGCAGACCAGAAGGTCCAGCAGATCCGTATACCACGATCGGCTTGGCCAATCCGGGGCGATCAGAAGCACTTGGCATTCCTCTTGTCTGATTTTCTGAAGAATTTTTGGAATCAGGATTGCTGGAGGGAATGCGTATGCATACATTCTCCCCCAGCTGATAGCTAACGCATCTGTTGCGAAAGCGCTTGGATCCGGAATCGGAGAGACGTACGTCGTCATCTTCGCATTCTTCTTCGTTGCGAACAAATCGATGTTGGGTTTCCCCCAATGGTCGAACAGACGATCCGCCACACATTGATTTAGTTGCCATTCCGTGGGTAAAACACTCATCCTTCGGCTCAATGAGTCTGCTAGCAGGTTTAACCTTCCCGGAATATGAACTGCTTTCAAGGTAATCTGGTGATCCAGACACCAACAAAGCAGTTTCCATGTCATCATACAGAGACTGGGCGACTTCGTTCCGCCCTGGCGGTTTATGTAAGTCACAACTGTTGAGTTGTCTGAACGAATAAGAACAATCTTGCCCTGAACTTTCTGTAAGAAATGTTCCAGGCCCAGGACTACTGCTCTTAGCTCCAGTAGATTTATATGTTCCCTTGACTGTTCCAGATTCCAAAGCCCTGATATCGTGGATTCTTCCAGGCAAGCTCCCCAGCCCTCCATCGATGCATCTGTATACACAGTCACCTGAGGGTGGGGAGGGGTTAGCAAAACCCCCGGCAAGAGATTCTCTGTATTCAACCACCATTGCAGGTGGTGAATCAGAGGCGCCAACACTGACACATTCGAGTCCAGCGAACCTGTACTCTGGGTCCATTGAGTCATGAGAAACAACTGGATCGGCCGCCTGCGTAAGGCGGCCTGAGGAATGACTGGTTCCAACGAAACCATCAACCCCAGCATTCTCAAGTAAACCCGTGCCAGGACATGACGACTGTCGCACACTGACTGAATCAACGAGATGAGTTTTTGAACTCTCTCCTGAGTAGGATAAACATATCCTGTCTCTAGATCGAAGAACATCCCCAGGTAAACAAACTTCTGGGATGGAGTCAGCTCTGATTTTGGGAAATTGATCACCCAGCCCAAGTCTGTGAGAATTTTCAAAACAATCTCCAGATTGGCGGACAAACTTTCCCGGGTGTGCGCTTTCAACAGCCAGTCGTCTATGTACGTGTGGACTGCTATGCTTCTCCTGCGGAGGTATGCTGTGATCGCAAGAACCACACGGGTGAAAACCCGAGGAGCCGTGGAAATTCCGAAGGGCAACACCCTGAATTCCCACTGTCTGCCCTGGAATGCAAATCTCAGGAAGCGACAGAAACTCCCGTGGATGGGGATGTGGAAATAAGCGTCCTTCAAATCTATCGACGCCGTCCACATCCCCCTCTCCAACCCCGCCAACACCGAGCGCACCGTTTCCATCTTGAAACTGGGCGTCTCGATGAACTTGTTCAATGGCTTGAGGTTGAGAATCGGTCTCCACCCTCCGGTGCGTTTTGTTACTAAGAACAGGGTTGAATAGAAGCCCGGACACCTTTGTGCCGGCTGAATAGCTCCCTTTTGTATGAGGGAATTTATTTCCTCCTCGATACACAACCTTTGCTCTGGATCCCTCGGAATGGGAGTCCAGACTGGCACCAGAGACAGTCGCGACGGCGGGCCTGTCACCCACTCTGGATGATACCCGACGGAAAGCCATCGCAAGACTAAACGGTCCTGAGTTAACCGTTCCCACTCTTGCATGTGGCCGGCTAGCCGGCCTCCCACCGGCCCACCTAGGGACCGCGGTGGACACGAGGCATGCAAGAGCGGCACTGTCTCCGTCGCCATACACACCGGCGTGGTTCTTACCGCGGTAAGCGTACTGTCAGGAACGATAACCACGCCCAGATCCTCGCGCGCCCCGCCCCGCCCCGCACGCACCTCGGTGCGCGGGCGGCTGCCTGGCTGACGGCGCCTGAGGAACCTGCGCCCGCCTCGCTGCTGGCCGAATCGCACGCGGCCGAGGCCGACGCTGCGACGGTGGCTGGCCACTGACCTGGCCAGCACCACCTCGAGCCTGCAGGGGACGATACGGCGGGGCCGCGGCGCGAGCGTTAGCACGACGCAGCACATCAAACTGCTCGCGCAGCGCCCTCTGGTTATTCACCAGGGTGACCGTCTCTTGGAGGTGGCGACATCCCTCACCTCCAAAAAGACCAGGGCCCGTCATAGGCGTACGCAGTAGCCTATTGTACAGGTCCTGAGACGGGCACAGATTGTCCAGGGCAAACGTGCGTCTTGCCCTGACACTCCTGGTCACCGCCCGAGTCATACAGTCCAGCGCCAGGTTAATACCATCCTGGATGGTTCGCTGGACAGTGACCGGACTTGGCTGGCGCGATGCGGATGCCGTTACTACCCCCTGCAACAGCTGGGAGACGTGGGACAGAGCGGCAATCGAAGCCCTCCCACTCTCCTCCGCATCACGCAACGCGGTATTCGCCGAACGCAACGCGTCCGCGCACAAGACACCCGTGTCAGAACGGGAGCCTGGCCGCGCATCCTCACCCAAAGCCGCGCGGTCATCCACGCTGGGCTTGGGTACCACACCGTACCGCTGGTAATCCAGGGGCACGATGCGACAACGCCTGGCCACCTCGCGAGGGGCCTTCGCGAGACGTCCACACGACTTAATGGACGACTCCGCCGCCTTGAACATGTCAACGACATGCTCCGCCAGCGGCAGAGAAGGCATAGCGTTAGCAGTCGGTTTCCCAGCTAACCACGGCGTGTGAACACGCTGGCTAGCCGACTGCTCCACGGGCAGATCAGGCCTAACGCTCACCAACCACTGGCAAGCGTCATACCAATCCTCCTCCGTGGCTAACTGTGAGCGCTCTACAAGACGGGGTCCTTCGTCTTCCTCCTGAGCGCAAGCAGTAGAGCTTGACGGCGGGTATGCTGATACACCTGGCAAGCCAGGGAAAACTCGCGGGCCTGACAGCACCGGCATGAAAATATCACTGGTTTGACCAGGAGCAGGCACCGTGGCAGAGCGCGGGGTATATATAGTCTCACCACGGGCCCGGCCAGCACCAGCAACACCCTCGGCAAGCCGAGGTATGCGGTACCGCTGGCCATCAGCAGCGCCCTGGGCCACCACCTGAGCCGCGGACTTTACTCCAGGGTGAGTAAAACCGTGGAATAAGGCGCCTGTATTCCCCGCGAGGGGTGCACAAACGTCTTCATCCATGTCCACGTCGTCAGACGGCGACCCTAGCAGGTAATCCTCATTACCCTGGTCAGAAAGATTAGACCCCGGGTCAGCAAAGAGAGCTAACCCGGGCTGACCAGGAACGGTGCCATAGGAGGTACTGGCCACCGCGGCGTGCGGATACCCCTGGACTGATAAGCAGCCCGCGGGTTCCAGCGACAACCGTCCACGGTCCCCTATCGGCGCGGCAATAAGCCTGCTGCCAGGGTCGTGGAACGCCCCCTCTAATGGGGCCACCTCTGAATCGTCGAACAACGGAAGCGGACTAAGGAAAATCGATCCAGAGGCGGGGATTACCTGCTCCGAAGCCGATGATGAGGACAGTAAAGGATTTGGTCCAGGAAGCATGCCACGAAGCAACCCTGGAACCAAATCCTTTATTGTCCTCTTCATCTCTCCCAACATCTCGGTCCGGAAGGCCTCCATATCCACCGCGGACGAGACCTTCCCCTTACCCTTCCTACTTACAACCTCTCGTTTCCGCTTCTTCTTCTTCTCCTCCTCTACCACCTTGTCCGTCGCCTGTAAGCAGCACAAGAATTCGGACATTAACTCGCCCCCCCCAGTGCTTACATATGTCACAATTAACCAATGGACCACAAGGGCTACATTGAGAGCACAGATGCGGCCAGAACTTTACATGAATAAAACGACCACAGGACGCGCAACCCGGTCCCTGAAACAGGGCAAAGGACAAGGAGTATGAGCAACTAGTTAAGCTTAGAAACTCAATCCAACTCAAAGAGAAGGAAAACGATCATAAAGATCAATATACATCAGAAAACAGCATAGCGCTTGAATAGCTGATAAACACATAGCCAGGCTGATTATGACGTCATTGATCCTGTGACAGGAAAAATTCGATCCCAACAAAACATCCAAGTGCAAGGACGAATTGTATGCTGAATGGATAAGTCGACTACACAACCATCAGATACATATAGATAACTCTTTCTGGCAAAAATGTTAATTATCTCCCTTTGTTTGTTTACAATAATTAACATCACCACATTATCAATAACTAGATACCTGAGACTTTGTATAGACAAACCATCCAACGTGACGAACCGGAGAACTGGACTGCACGCCTCTTAACTCTCTCCACCTCATGGGGAAGGAATTGGATCAAGAGGGCAAAGTGAGAAGACCTTTATACTAGGCCTCCAACTCACTGGACATATTTTTCATTTGGTTAGATAACCTAACAGTGTTAGTAGGAAATGGAACCATGGTGGAGAGAAAACTAACTCTCTGCAACTGTGACGTCACAACCTAGCGTCATACAGACCTGTGGACAGAAACAGAAAGAGAAATTAGTCCTAGGTAGCACCGAGTTGACCTAAACCAACTAACTAAGGCGCTTATCACGGTAAACGCGAGTCCCGGAAACACAATACACCGGGAAGAAAACTCGCTAATTTTACTAGAAGTCACCTGATTTAAAGGTCCTAAGTCCTCCTTTGGCGAATTGATACTTCCCGCCATCCAAAAAAGTGACTATCACACCAAACAACACCACTTAAACTAGTTTAAGATAAAGAAAAGCTTCAGCACAAAAAGACATGTGTGAACTCTCTGCCAATAATCTAGCAAAGAGGAAGTGCTAGTCTGCGCATGCGCGGTGGTGGGGCTGGCATCCGCCAGACTACGCTCTGACTCCCTGCCCAGTAGGGGCACCTAACTGTTTTAAATCTGAGTGTTTATTGAGTGAAAGCCAATATTTAGCAATATCAAAAGTATTAGGGAGGTAAGTATACTCTTGAAGTGAAACATTAAGATTGCCCGAGTGTATACAGCACACATCACACACCATTAAAATTGCCTGACAGTATACAGCACACATCATACACACCATTAAGATTGCCTGAGTGCATACAGTACACATCATACACACCATTAAGATTGCCTGAGTGTATCCAGCACACATCATACACACCATTAAGATTGCCTGAGTGCATACAGCACACATCATACACACCATTAAGATTGCCTGACAGTATACAGCACACATCATACACACCATTAGGATTGCCTGACAGTATACAGCACACATCATAGACACCATTAAGATTGCCTGACAGTATACAGCACACATCATACACACCATTAGGATTGCCTGACAGTATACAGCACACATCATAGACACCATTAAGATTGCCTGACAGTATACAGCACACATCATACACACCATTAGGATTGCCTGACAGTATACAGCACACATCATACACACCATTAAGATTGCCTGACAGTATACAGCACACATCCTAGACACCATTAAGATTGCCTGACAGTATACAGCACACATCATACACACCATTAGGATTGCCTGACAGTATACAGCACACATCATAGACACCATTAAGATTGCCTGACAGTATACAGCACACATCATACACACCATTAAGATTGCCTGACCGTATACAGCACACATCATACACACCATTAGGATTGCGCGAGTGCATACAGCACACATCATAGACACCATTAAGATTGCCTGACAGTATACAGCACACATCATACACACCATTAAGATTGCCTGACAGTATACAGCACACATCATACACACCATTAGGATTGCCTGACAGTATACAGCACACATCATAGACACCATTAAGATTGCCTGACAGTATACAGCACACATCATAGACACCATTAAGATTGCCTGACAGTACACAGCACACATCATACACACCATTAAGATTGCCTGACAGTATACAGCACACATCATACACACCATTAAGATTGCCTGAGTGTATACAGCACACATCATACACACCATTAAGATTACCTGACAGTATACAGTACACATCATACACACCATTAAGATTGCCTGAGTCTATACAGCACACATCATACACACCATTAGGATTGCCTGACAGTATACAGCACACATCATACACACCATTAAGATTGCCTGACAGTATACAGCACACATCATACACACCATTAAGATTGCCTGTCAGTATACAGCACACATCATACACACCATTAAGATTGCCTGACAGTATACAGCACACATCATACACACCATTAAGATTGCCAGAGTGCATACAGCACACATCATACACACCATTAAGATTGCCCGAGTGCATACAGCACACATCATACACACCATTAAGATTTCCTGACAGTATACAGCACACATCATACACACCATTAAGATTTCCCGAGTGCATATAGCACACATCATAGACACCATTAAGATTGCCCGAGTGCATACAGCACACATCATATACACCATTAAGATTTCCTGACAGTATACAGCACACATCATACACACCATTAAGATTTCCTGACAGTATACAGCACACATCATACACACCATTAAGATTGCCTGAGTGTATACAGCACACATCATACACACCATTAAGATTGCCTGAGTGCATACAGCACACATCATACACACCATTAAGATTGCCTGAGTGTATACAGCACACATCATAGACACCATTAAGATTGCCTGAGTGTATACAGCA
Source organism: Chaetoderma sp. LZ-2023a (assembly GCA_034401795.1). NCBI lineage: Eukaryota > Metazoa > Mollusca > Caudofoveata > Chaetodermatida > Chaetodermatidae > Chaetoderma > Chaetoderma sp. LZ-2023a. The sequence goes on from JAVVLW010004492.1 coordinate 24,826, forward strand.
CACATCGTAGACACCATTAAGATTGCATGAGTGTATACAGCACACACCATACACACCATTAAGATTGCCTGAGTGTATACAGCACACATCATACACACCATTAAGATTGCCTGACAGTATACAGCACACATCATACACACCATTAGGATTGCCTGACAATATACAGCACACATCATACACACCATTAAGATTGCCTGACAGTATACAGCACACATCATACACACCATTAAGATTGCCTGACAGTATACAGCACACATCATACACACCATTAAGATTGCCCGAGTGCATACAGCACACATCATACACACCATTAAGATTGCCAGACAGTATACAGCACACATCGTACATGCCATTAAGATTGCCTGACAGTATACAGCCCACATCATACACACCATTAAGATTGCATGACAGTATACAGCACACATCACACACACCATTAAGCATCCTTGAAAGTACACATCACAAGTTATACACACCATTAAGATTCCTTGAAAGTAAACGAAATCTAGGATTTCTTTTTTCACGAGAGAGTTGATACTTACCTCCCTAATACTTTTGATATTGCTAAATATTGGCTTTCACTCAATAAACACTCAGATTTAAAACAGTTAGGTGCCCCTACTGGGCAGGGAGTCAGAGCGTAGTCTGGCGGATGCCAGCCCCACCACCGCGCATGCGCAGACTAGCACTTCCTCTGACTAGATTATTGGCTGACACACATGCAACTATTAAGAGCCTGAAGACCGAGCCTCTGTGGGGTGGAGAGGCCGGGTCCGTATCTAGGGAGGTAAGTATCAACTCTCTCGTGAAAAAAGAAATCCTAGATTTCGTTTATTTCACTTCAAGAGTATACTTACCTCCCTAATACTTTTGATATTGCCAGAATTCGAAAGTGAATCTGGCGGGAGGGAGGCGATGTCAAAAGACCAGCTCATCCCTATACGCTTTTCTGCGTTTAAGGCACTTAAACTTCTGAAACTGTAAGAAAAAACAGTCAGGATTTGACTAACCATCGGATAACACCACCGATGTATGAGAGATGACCGAATGTCATATGCGCTCCCCCCCCTCCTTCCTGGGAGGAAGAGTCGACTGACCTCAATGTCCTATACGCTCTCTACGTACAAGTGCCATGTACTACAGGACAGAGACGAAAAAGCTCCATTTTCGTAACTCTCAACAATGAACCACACAAATACACAAACCATCACCATATTAATAACGGGTAATCGTGACAATACAATCAACAACGGACAACACATTGAAGTTTTCTATTATCTATCTTCTTATTTCTTAACGCTTCGCTTCCCACGGCGGTAAGGCCTGTATGTGTGGTTGCTGCGACAACCGGTCTTACCGACAAGGAAAGTGGTCGATACGAGCTCGCCTCGTGTGTAGATGAGAATCACGATATTTATGTTCGTATCTGGGCCTGATCTGACTGGTATAGAAGTCGGTGGTTCGTGACGGTGGTCTTCCGTCGTTTCCAGAATTATGCAATAACTCAAACTCTTGCTTCGAGGATATCGAAGTGATGATTTTATTTTACTAATCTTACTATATATACTTCACTATCAATTATAGATGGCTTATACTACCACCGATATATCTCCCTATCAACTATGAGTGGCTTATACTACCACCAAAATACTTTGAGCAAAGAAGTACTGACTTTTGTTCAATACGAATACTGGTTACTCTACCATTTAAAAGTTGCTTTTCACGATTCGCTAATTCACTTTTATCAAATACTGTTCTTGGCTACTTAAAGCCGTTCACCAAGAACTTGTGTGAATTTCGACAAATTCAGTTCCACAGAACTATACGAATTCGAGGCCAGGTTTACCTAAGCGCAATAATTTTCGGACTCCCGATCAAATTTGAAAGTTCCCCTTATGTACTGCTTCGCCATGTCACGGTCATGTTCGGGTTGTTACACCCCACCCTTGGAGCCCCCGCTTTGCCTCGTTTTGCTTACTACTCTTATAAAACTTTTGACCAATCCATTCCGGCCATTCGCGTACTCCGAAGATATACCTGAACATTGGCAAAGCAGTACTTGAGTGATGGGATCTGTCGGATTTCGGTCTCAATAATGGATTTTGCTTTGGCAACCATTCCTAATCTCAAGCTTAATGGCTTACTTGACGGACGTCCTCTGTCAGTTTTTCGTCTCGTTTTCTACTCTACCTGGCGCCGGACGTTACCACGTCCATGTCCGGCCCCTTGCTCATTAGGCTTGCGCCTGCATTCTACAAGGGTGCTGTGACGTAGTGACCATATGGCCCGCCTGACTCACCAACATCTGGTGCTGTTGGTCGCTTTTACAGAAACTCGGTTACCGTTATCACGGTCCCACGGTAAGTCGGTCGCTACGTCATTTCTATGAGTCATCCAGCTTATGCTACCTGTACTCTGTCCGTAGTACCCTACCGACGCTCCTGCTTGAATATTTGGAAACTATTGGTCATAACTTCTGCTGAATACTATAAACGGTTGTGCCGCTGCTACAGCAACAACTTTCATCTTTTAATTACCGCCAGATACCATCAACTCACACCCTAGGTCCTTCTCCATTCTATCCAATTTCACTCAATATTTCGGCTATAGTTTCGCGTCAGTTTCGCATCGACTCCCTATTGATGCATCCAGTTATCCGTTCATTAACTCATCTGGTATTCACAAATACAATAATTTCACTGGGCCATCCCTGCAAATATAAGATGTCCCCGGGGTCATGACTCCCCGTACGACAATCCGATATCCACATACGCCCCGCAACCAAAGTTAATTGACCATCTCTCTTAAGGCCCTAAGAGAGTGTCAACTAACTCGTTGTGCCCTATCAACAACCCAAACCTATACCAGCAGCTCCGAACGGATACCACCTGAAATCTCCGAAACTACCAACAATCCCCTAGCCCACGTTACAGCTCGATATGCTATACATACATACTTGTCCGAGTAGCGGAATACTCGGAAATACGTTAGTAGCAGTCATTAGTATATAGCCAATAATTATACAAACATACATGTCCGGGTAGTGGTGCGCACTTGACCGCCCCCGGAAACACCGTAATAGCATCATTAAACCGTGGACGTAACCCGTCTCACGCGTAACTTAACAATAAAGGCGAGCAATCGGTACAGTTTAAAACAAGTGAATATATATCACATAATGTATTAATATAAACTGCCGCTACTGCCTGCAGCGACAACATGGTCAGCAGCGACACACTTTTCGCGTGTCGTAATGATTCGTCGTCACACGACACAGCATTATAGTTCAAAATCTTAATCCTACAGTGCAAATACCATTACAGACCATGTGAATTTTTCCTATTACTAAAACAGTACACAGTATGATAAAGTTCGCGCCACAATCATTAATATTCACCAATTATTGTTCCAGTAGAAACATATAAAGTTAGTGCCAAAATGTCATGGTGATACCTCCAAGCGGTTTATGCTCACGTTAGGATCCACCACGTCAACGTACGTCTCCATCTCTATCCATTCGGCAGCCGTCGGGTCGATCTCAGTCCTGGCGTTAGCATTAGGCGACGACCCGGCTGCCATCCGCAGCGGCTCCGGTAGAGCTGCAGGTCTCCGGGGCTGCTGGGTCTGAATAGTTGGTGCAATGATATGCGGTTCATTACTATGGGCCGCACGTGGCTTGCATTTATGGGCCGCACGTGGCTTGCATTTAAGCGCATTCCACATGCGTGATAACACGCCACATCTATATAATATAAGCACAATTACTAACACAACCACGAAGGAACCCGTTGAATATGATACGAAAGAATGTACCCCAATGCCATCGACCATCACCGGGTCGATCATGGATAACGGTGCTAGCGGCACGTACTTAGACTTTTGTAAATGGTTCCACGGTTGTAGCTTTAAATGGTCAACTATCATGGATTGATTTAGAACGCCAGACACATCCAAATGGGGCATTTCAATGGCTAGGCCTATTCGAGTGTACGTCCGACTATAAGACGCCACAGGCTCGAATCGCCAGCCCCTCCCACTATACCCGCATTTTCCAGACATCAATGCATACACACCATTACTCATCATACATCGGTCCGTCAGTCGTCCGTCGCAATGAATTTCCACCGTCTCGCCGAACGTTTGCAACACTACTCCGATTTTCTCGTTGGCAAATAACTTACTAACGGTTACGTTTGACTTCGTTAGTTGAATATTACAGTTGCTATCAGTCGCATTTGTCAGTACACTCACAATACAGGGCACGTGGGTCCTGTCGACCCGTAGTTGTCCCTGGCACACCCTAGGGCCAGCGCCACGACACTCCGACGCGGTAAAGTACCACCCAGTCTTGGTATCTAGACCAATGCTGGTACGGGCCAGCATCACTTGCATGTAGTACCCTGTCTTGGCCAGTGGTTCAGGCCATGAGTGTAGTCCATATTCGATATATTGCCCTCCGTCAATTAACGGTAGTGTCGCCACATAATGAAGTTTCGATTCGTCCTGCCACAATGGATATACCACTACATTTCTGTAATACCACTGATACGGTCTTATCAGCCTAAATTCCGCACTAACCTGTTTCGATACGGACGTCAGATCGTCGGGGCTAAAAAGTTCCTCCGTTAGACGACCCAACTCTAAGGATGCCGTTTGCCTATGGAATCGTTCGGCTGCCTTCTGGTAGTCGTAGACCACACGTTCAGCCGAGTCTATAACATGTCCTAACCGTACTAGCGCATAGAGTTCCAACAATCGAATCCCCTGCTGCCTGAGCGCTCGGCTCATGTTGCCCGTAGCAGTGGCCAAGTTGTCGCCTAACTCGTTAATACGGTCCGTGTTCAAACCAATATCTCGGAAAGCTAATTTGACGTGCGACGTCAACTGGTTGGTAAAATGCACCACTTTGTTCATCTTCGTCATCGCCCTCCTCACCACATCTCGTATGGCGTTTATATCCCCAGATGTAGCGGTACCGAACAGCGATGATGCGATGTCGCCCACAAAGTTAAATAACCCTCGCTTCTGCCTAGCGCCATTTCGACTACTCATCGTTTGCTGTGTTTGGCTTGCCATTTTTCTTACCCCCCGTATTCGATGCTGTAATCCGTATATATCGTTCCCACTCAAAAACGCTGTTTTGGTACCCATGCTAGCGGCGAGACTGGCCATTTGGGCCAACCGTCCCAGGAACTCCGCGGGTAGGTAAGGATGGTCGATGGATACTATCACGGTCCATTCGGCCCGTATCACTGACACAGTCTCCGGCTTAGTTATCATGACGCCGTTCGGTAGGCGGTGTATACTCGAGTCCTTGCATATACTTGATACCATGCTAAACCACAACGCCATTATACACAATATAAACGAATACATTTTAGTATCTGCGAACAAATTTAGTCTTAATTGTTATGATATTTTACGTACTGGCTATTTGCGATGTTAAAGTATAGCGATACAATACACACTATCGGCGGTTGTGCCGCTGAATAACGGCATTTATACGACTGACGAAATCAGCGTATAGCACGTCATCGTAAGAGGCGGAGTTTATCACGCCAATCCGGAGTCGCTTGTTACCGGATTCGTTCTCCCGCCCATACCCTTGCTTTCGCTTCAAGTCTAACCTGAGTTGCTTGCTGTCATAATCGTCATCTGGTATATGTCTGCGCTTGCGCAGCATATACGGATGCGATGGAAGCATCTCCATTGGTTCAGAGGGCAGCTCTGGTGCCGCCTCTGGAGCGTCAATCACCATGGGCCTGGGAGTTCCGATGACGTCACTTGGTGACTCATGGTTTCGACTGCGATTCGTACTGGGTTGCACCCTTTTCCGGTCAACCCTCTTACCCCCTGTACGCACCTCTGGCTCCATATCCGAAGCTGGCCGCTTCTTACGAGCCTGGGGTGTCGTCTCAGCGTCGGTGACCATAGGTTCTGGCTCGGGCAACATCGCCCTGGGGTGATGGCTAGCTTTCGTCCCCTTGGTAGGGTTACGAATGGGGCGTGGTCGCACCCCGTCCCAGCACATTTCCGAGTCGACTACGCGCAGCTTACATATATTAAGCACACGCATTCTCCCGGACCTTTGATGGCGGACATGGGCCACAGGTCCGTTAATTTTGAAGATCTCATTCTCGGGGTCGCTGCGAGAGGTCAATTTCATCCTCTCTTCAGCTTTGACGACCACCGAATCCCCCACCTTAAACTCACCCGCGTTCGCACGCTTATTAATTTGTTCCCGGTGAACCTCTCGAGATCTAGCTGTCCCCTCACGAGCACGCAGCAAGGCGTTGTTGAGATACGTCAGTCTCTCACCAAGGTCCTGCGACGCATCGATTGGAACGGCTTTTGGCAATCTCGCCCGTCGCCCATAAGTCAAATAAAATGGTGTATACCCGGTCGTCGAATGACGAGTACTGCGGTATGCTGTTAAAGCCGCACCCAACTCATCTTCCCACGCCCGCGAGGCGTTGTTCACCCCTTTCTGTATCAACTCCTTAAGAGTGCGGTTGAATCTCTCGGTACGCCCATTGGTTTGCGGATGGTATGGGCTAGACCGTCTATGGTCGATACCGTGTTCTTTAAACCGCTCCTCCAGAGAATTGGAACAAAATTCTTTACCTTGATCCGTTATTACAATCTCAGGGACGCCATGACGCGCGACATATTCGTTGAAGAACTTCTCTTCAACATTTTGAGATGTCTTCGCTGCAATCGGATATGCTTCTGCCCAAGCAGAACAGTGATCGATCACCGTCATGATATACACGTTACCCTTATTTGATTCTAACAGTGGACCGATCAAATCCATTCCAATTATCTGACTCGGATAATTGGCCATGGGCATCTCACTATACCTGGGTCGGGTGGTGACAGGTCGGTTGACCTGGCACTTCGTACATGTCTCAATCATACGAACCACGTCTTTTCTCAAAGACGTCCACACAAAAGAATCTCTTACTATACCGATGGTCTTCTGCAGACCTTGGTGACCGGCTCGTTCATGAGCCATCCGGAGTACCTTCTCACGGAACAGGGTAGGTAAGACAATTCTGGGGTACTCAGCGTCCAACGCTGAAGGTGTAACTAAAGAATACAAAATGCCATTCTTGACCATATACTCCTCCGGTGTGTTTTTGAACAACTCCGGGTATTCTTTGGTCTGCTCGGCACACAATCCGTCACACGGTACGTCGAACGCTTCTAGAGGGACGTGAGGTAACACTCCCTCGTCGACATCGGGTATTACAAAGTCGCCCGTATCTAACGTCGCGACTTCCACCGGACGACGTAACCTGGACAACATGTCCGCTCGAATATTCTTAGAGCCTTGGATGTATTCAATCTTACATCCGTACTCGGCAATCAGTACTGCCCAGCGCTGCACCTTCGTGTTTTTAACTTCGCCCACAAACAAACTCTTTAGGGGTTTGTGGTCGGTATACACGGTGAACTGCGCGCCAAATAGATAAGGCCTAAGCTTCTTTAGCGCATATATTACCGCATAAGCTTCCTTTTCTATCACAGGCCAATTCAACTGACTGTCTTTAAGAGTAGAGCTAACATACTGAATCACCCGCTCAATACCCTTGTCATCTACCTGTACCAGTATCGCACCTATCGCATAGCTAGACGCATCAGTATACAACCTATACGGAGCATTCAAATTCGGATATGTGAGAACCGTCTCACTACACAGCAAGTTTTGCAATTTCTTAAACGCTTGCTGTTCCTCCTGACCCCACTCAAAACGTTTATATTTCTTGGTCAATTCTATCAAAGGCTTAGCAATTTCGGCATAGCCTTGCACACAAGAGCGGTAATACCCTGTAGCGCCCAGGAAACTTCTCACCTCACCCACGTCGCGTGGCGGTGACATTTCTCTTATGACCTTGACCTTCTGGACCTGAGGAGCCACTCCCTGTGCTGAAACACGATATCCTAACAAATCAACTGATGGTCGGGCGAAATCGCATTTCGATTTTTTAACTTGCAAATTATATTCTTGAATTCTACGCATAACCTTACGCAAATGCTGTGCATGCTCAGCCGGATTTCTCGAATATATGACTATATCGTCGACGAAAACATGCAGATACTTTCCCACGAATTCTCGGAAAATATCGTTCATTGCCCTCTGAAATACGGCACCTGAGTTCGCAAAACCGAACGGCATCCGAACAAAGTCGAACAAGCCTTCACTACAAACGAACGCTGTTTTCTCTATGTCTTGGCTGTCCATTGGTATCTGCCAATAGCCAGACTTCAAGTCCATAGTCGAAAATATCGTTGCGCCGCACATCGAATCAAAAATATCGGCTATGTTTGGCAGTGGATAACTATCCTTCTTGCACACAGAATTCAACTTTCTGTAGTCGACACAAAATCTAGTCCCCCCGTCCTTTTTAGGGACCAACGTAATGGGCGACGCCCATGGCGATGACGATGGTCTTATGACGCCCGCTGCCAGCATTTCAGCCACTTGATTCTTGACTATATACTGCTTGGCCAACGGTAGACGGTAGGCTTTTTGCCTTATAGGATAAGCATCTCCCGTTGGTACCGTACACCTCACTTTGGGGACCAGTCCTAACGTGTTTGGACGAGCCGTATCAAAAATATCTGCAAAGTCCGTCATGACTTTGTCGATATTTTTATATCCGGTCGTTTCCTTACAGCTTGCATAGACATAATTTGTCTGCTCTCTATGCGGATATTCAAAGGGATATATCTGGCCAAACCATACCACAATTTTGGCCCGATAGTCAATCTTTGCATTTCCCAGGTGCAAAGCATCCGCTCCAAGTAAACATTCATGCCTCATTCTGGCCACAATCGTACTAGGGATGGGTCGGGCGTTCTTGAATTTTACTTGTGTCTCCCCCAACAACTTTATCGGGGAACCATTTACAGCCAAGAGCGTTCTTGCTCTTTTCAATGGCCTAGCATTCAACATGCTACGCCATATATCTTTACGAATCAAGGATGTGCTAGCACCAGTATCCACTAAGGCATGCAGGTACTTACCCTGATCCGATGGACCGTCTCTATCCATTTTCAGACGGATTAAGAACCGCTCGGTCGGTGCTTTCACCAACGGCTCTCTCCGTCGTCGTTTCCCGGGCTCCTTCGGCCACTAACAACTTCGGCGTAGCTATTTTCCCGGGAGGATGCATCCTGTGCGGAACCGTATGAATAACGGCCCTGTGCATCCGTCCCTTCTCCGGTCAATACGAACCCATCACGGTCTTCATATTCGTACTGGTTACGTCGAGCATTGTTCATGTCCATTCGATTGTTTCTCGAACATTCTCGTGGCGTCGTTCGTATGTCCGTCTGTCGGTCGTTCACCGCGTCGATTTCCATGTCGTCAATGCGGGGACGCTTGATTGCCCCGCGGTTAGCCGGACCCTTTTGTTGGGTCCCGGCAGGACCATTCTGCAGCGGACAGTCTCTTATGTAGTGGCCGTCTTTGCCACACCCAAAACATTTTATTGTTACGGCAGGAGTCGCCTGCCGGCTCATATACGTCCCAAAACAATTCTGGGCCGTATGTCCTTCTCGGCCACATGTAAAACATGTCATGGGTGGCCGTTGTGGTCGGGGCTGTGGTCGCTCTCTCAGTGCTTGGGCCATACAACTTTTTACTCACGGTTTTCACAGTTTGTCCAATCCTGGAAACATAAATCCTGACAGACGCCCGCCACTGAAGTTTTTGATTATCTAACTGAAGTTTTCTATTATCTATCTTCTTATTTCTTAACGCTTCGCTTCCCACGGCGGTAAGGCCTGTATGTGTGGTTGCTGCGACAACCGGTCTTACCGACAAGGAAAGTGGTCGATACGAGCTCGCCTCGTGTGTAGATGAGAATCACGATATTTATGTTCGTATCTGGGCCTGATCTGACTGGTATAGAAGTCGGTGGTTCGTGACGGTGGTCTTCCGTCGTTTCCAGAATTATGCAATAACTCAAACTCTTGCTTCGAGGATATCGAAGTGATGATTTTATTTTACTAATCTTACTATATATACTTCACTATCAATTATAGATGGCTTATACTACCACCGATATATCTCCCTATCAACTATGAGTGGCTTATACTACCACCAAAATACTTTGAGCAAAGAAGTACTGACTTTTGTTCAATACGAATACTGGTTACTCTACCATTTAAAAGTTGCTTTTCACGATTCGCTAATTCACTTTTATCAAATACTGTTCTTGGCTACTTAAAGCCGTTCACCAAGAACTTGTGTGAATTTCGACAAATTCAGTTCCACAGAACTATACGAATTCGAGGCCAGGTTTACCTAAGCGCAATAATTTTCGGACTCCCGATCAAATTTGAAAGTTCCCCTTATGTACTGCTTCGCCATGTCACGGTCATGTTCGGGTTGTTACACCCCACCCTTGGAGCCCCCGCTTTGCCTCGTTTTGCTTACTACTCTTATAAAACTTTTGACCAATCCATTCCGGCCATTCGCGTACTCCGAAGATATACCTGAACATTGGCAAAGCAGTACTTGAGTGATGGGATCTGTCGGATTTCGGTCTCAATAATGGATTTTGCTTTGGCAACCATTCCTAATCTCAAGCTTAATGGCTTACTTGACGGACGTCCTCTGTCAGTTTTTCGTCTCGTTTTCTACTCTACCTGGCGCCGGACGTTACCACGTCCATGTCCGGCCCCTTGCTCATTAGGCTTGCGCCTGCATTCTACAAGGGTGCTGTGACGTAGTGACCATATGGCCCGCCTGACTCACCAACATCTGGTGCTGTTGGTCGCTTTTACAGAAACTCGGTTACCGTTATCACGGTCCCACGGTAAGTCGGTCGCTACGTCATTTCTATGAGTCATCCAGCTTATGCTACCTGTACTCTGTCCGTAGTACCCTACCGACGCTCCTGCTTGAATATTTGGAAACTATTGGTCATAACTTCTGCTGAATACTATAAACGGTTGTGCCGCTGCTACAGCAACAACTTTCATCTTTTAATTACCGCCAGATACCATCAACTCACAACCCTAGGTCCTTCTCCATTCTATCCAATTTCACTCAATATTTCGGCTATAGTTTCGCGTCAGTTTCGCATCGACTCCCTATTGATGCATCCAGTTATCCGTTCATTAACTCATCTGGTATTCACAAATACAATAATTTCACTGGGCCATCCCTGCAAATATAAGATGTCCCCGGGGTCATGACTCCCCGTACGACAATCCGATATCCACAACATGAACAAGACTGACCTTGTTGAAAATGGCTGCTGACATCATCTTCCCATTGGTAAAGACTGATGCAGGCCCAAAAAAGTGGGTGTTTCCATAAATTAATTGTGAAATATATAAGTAATGAGGAAACCTCCTCAAAAAATATAAAGCGATTTATTTTTTCAAAACTGACAAGGCGAGAGGATTAGAGGTGTCACGGAGATAATGGTCTGTAAAACTTGACTCACAGTGCCACTGAGCCACCGACATAATATCATCCACAGGGACCCCATTAAACAGGGCCGTGGATGTCACTACGCCGCGGACACTGTGAGCCTTGGCCACGTCAACCTGCTTCCCGGTGGCGGATTTATGGCAAAACTGAATGCATTCCACAATCCACCTGGAAATGGTGTCCTTAGAAGCCCTCCCATGGGGTTCAATATATGACAACCATAACGCTGACTGGTCGGTGCGCCATGCCGCCGTACGTTGTTTGTACCGGCGCAGCGCCCGGACGGGACACCATGCTTTAGAATTAGGATCATATCTAGTTAAAGCAGGCAAAATAATAGGTTGACCTGGATATTTCAACGACTGATTTTTAGCCAAGAAATTAATCCTAGGTAGCAGCTTAAGGCCTTCCCCTGAAACCACAAAACGGTCATCCTCGGCTGATAAGGCATGAATTTCACTCCTACGCCTAGCCGAGGCCGCAGCAATTAAAAACACAGTCTTCAGTGTTAATAGTTTCATAGAAATGGAACTAAGTGGTTCAAAAGGCTTATCACCTAGTACTTGAAGCACTAGCGATAAACTCCAAGACGGAATCACAGGTGGATTCCTTGGTCTTAGATTGCCCATGCCTTTAATTAATACATTTAATGTATTTACTTCATCACTTCCCCTCTTAGCCAAGCAAGGAATAACAGACATTAATGCTGATTTATAACCAGCAATAGAGTTAGGCTTGAGGCTATAGGCATCATAGAGGTGACAGAGGAAATCAGCTACTACTTGAATAGATGAATCCATTGGATCAATACATCTTTTTGAGCACCATTCTGCAAATCTGTTGATTTTATAATTATATGCTCTGGAGGTTGACCCCCTCCTGGCTTTGGCCATAAACATGGCTGCTTGCTCAGAAAAGCCCTCCTTAATTCTAGATTCCTTGACAACATCCACGCAGTCAATCTGAACATTGACGGATTGTTGTGAAGGGCCTTGCCCTGGAAGATAACATCGTCCATCAGAGGCAGAGGAACCGGATTGCAGACCAGAAGGTCCAGCAGATCCGTATACCATGATCGGCTTGGCCAATCCGGGGCGATCAGAAGCACTTGGCATTCCTCTTGTCTGATTTTCTGAAGAATTTTTGGAATCAGGATTGCTGGAGGGAATGCGTATGCATACATTCTCCCCCAGCTGATAGCTAACGCATCTGTTGCGAAAGCGCTTGGATCCGGAATCGGAGAGACGTACGTCGTCATCTTCGCATTCTTCTTCGTTGCGAACAAATCGATGTTGGGTTTCCCCCAATGGTCGAACAGACGATCCGCCACACATTGATTTAGTTGCCATTCCGTGGGTAAAACACTCATCCTTCGGCTCAATGAGTCTGCTAGCAGGTTTAACCTTCCCGGAATATGAACTGCTTTCAAGGTAATCTGGTGATCCAGACACCAACAAAGCAGTTTCCATGTCATCATACAGAGACTGGGCGACTTCGTTCCGCCCTGGCGGTTTATGTAAGTCACAACTGTTGAGTTGTCTGAACGAATAAGAACAATCTTGCCCTGAACTTTCTGTAAGAAATGTTCCAGGGCCAGGACTACTGCTCTTAGCTCCAGTAGATTTATATGTTCCTTTGACTGTTCCAGATTCCAAAGCCCTGATATCGTGGATTCTTCCAGGCAAGCTCCCCAGCCCTCCATCGATGCATCTGTATACACAGTCACCTGAGGGTGGGGAGGGGTTAGCAAAACCCCCGGCAAGAGATTCTCTGTATTCAACCACCATTGCAGGTGGTGAATCAGAGGCGCCAACACTGACACATTCGAGTCCAGCGAACCTGTACTCTGGGTCCATTGTGTCATGAGAAACAACTGGATCGGCCGCCTGCGTAAGGCGGCCTGAGGAATGACTGGTTCCAACGAAACCATCAACCCCAGCATTCTCAAGTAAACCCGTGCCAGGACATGACGACTGTCGCACACTGACTGAATCAACGAGATGAGTTTTTGAACTCTCTCCTGAGTAGGATAAACATATCCTGTCTCTAGATCGAAGAACATCCCCAGGTAAACAAACTTCTGGGATGGAGTCAGCTCTGATTTTGGGAAATTGATCATCCAGCCCAAGTCTGTGAGAATTTTCAAAACAATCTCCAGATTGGCGGACAAACTTTCCCGGGTGTGCGCTTTCAACAGCCAGTCGTCTATGTACGTGTGGACTGCTATGCTTCTCCTGCGGAGGTATGCTGTGATCGCAAGAACCACACGGGTGAAAACCCGAGGAGCCGTGGAAATTCCGAAGGGCAACACCCTGAATTCCCACTGTCTGCCCTGGAATGCAAATCTCAGGAAGCGACAGAAACTCCCGTGGATGGGGATGTGGAAATAAGCGTCCTTCAAATCTATCGACGCCGTCCACATCCCCCTCTCCAACCCCGCCAACACCGAGCGCACCGTTTCCATCTTGAAACTGGGCGTCTCGATGAACTTGTTCAATGGCTTGAGGTTGAGAATCGGTCTCCACCCTCCGGTGCGTTTTGTTACTAAGAACAGGGTTGAATAGAAGCCCGGACATCTTTGTGCCGGCTGAATAGCTCCCTTTTGTATGAGGGAATTTATCTCCTCCTCGATACACAACCTTTGCTCTGGATCTCTCGGAATGGGAGTCCAGACTGGCACCAGAGACAGTCGCGACGGCGGGCCTGTCACCCACTCTGGATGATACCCGACGGAAAGCCATCGCAAGACTAAACGGTCCTGAGTTAACCGTTCCCACTCTTGCATGTGGCCGGCTAGCCGGCCTCCCACCGGCCCACCTAGGGACCGCGGTGGACACGAGGCATGCAAGAGCGGCACTGTCTCCGTCGCCATACACACCGGAGTGGTTCTTACCGCGGTAAGCGTCCCGTCAGGACCAATAACCACGCCCAGACCCTCGCGCGCCCCGCCCCGCCCCGCGCGCACCTCGGTGCGCGGGCGGCTGCCTGGCTGACGGCGCCTGAGGAACCTGCGCCCCCCTCGCTGCTGGCCGAATCGCACGCGGCCGAGGCCGACGCTGCGACGGTGGCTGGCCACTGACCTGGCCATCACCACCTCGAGCCTGCAGGGGACGATACGCCGGGGCCGCGGCGCGAACGTTAGCACGACGCAGTACATCAAACTGCTCGCGCAGCGCCCTCTGGTTATTCACCAGGGTGACCGTCTCCTGGAGGTGGCGACATCCCTCACCTCCAAAAAGACCAGGGCCCGTCATAGGCGTACGCAGCAGCCTATTGTACAGGTCCTGAGACGGGCACAGATTGTCCAGGGCAAACGTGCGTCTTGCCCTGACACTCCTGGTCACCGCCCGAGTCACACAGTCCAGTGCCAGGTTAATACCATCCTGGATGGTTCGCTGGACAGTGACCGGACTTGGCTGGCGCGATGCGGATGCCGTTACTACCACCTGTAACAGCTGGGAGACGTGGGACAGAGCGGCAATCGAAGCCCTCCCACTCTCCTCCGCATCACGCAACGCGGCATTCGCCGAACGCAACGCGTTCGCGCACAAGACACCCGTGTCAGAACGGGAGCCTGGCCGCGCATCCTCACCCAAAGCCGCGCGGTCATCCACGCTGGGCTTGGGTACCACACCGTACCGCTGGTAATCCAGGGGCACGATGCGACAACGCCTGGCCACCTCGCGAGGGGCCTTCGCGAGACGTCCACTCGACTTAATGGACGACTCCGCCGCCTTGAACATGTCAACGACATGCTCCGCCAGCGGCAGAGAAGGCATAGCGTTAGCAGTCGGTTTCCCAGCTAACCACGGCGTGTGAACACGCTGGCTAGCCGACTGCTCCACGGGCAGATCAGGCCTAACGCTCACCAACCACTGGCAAGCGTCATACCAATCCTCCTCCGTGGCTAACTGCGAGCGCTCTACAAGACGGGGTCCTTCGTCTTCCCCCTGAGCGCAAGCAGTAGAGCTTGACGGCGGGTATGCTGATACACCTGGCAAGCCAGGGAAAACACGCGGGCCTGACAGCACCGGCATGAAAATATCACTGGTTTGACCAGGAGCAGGCACCGTGGCAGAGCGCGGGGTATATATAGGCTCACCACGGGCCCGGCCAGCACCAGCAACACCCTCGGCAAGCCGAGGTATGCGGTACCGCTGGCCATCAGCAGCGCCCTGGGCCACCACCTGAGCCGCGGACTTTACTCCAGGGTGAGTAAAACCGTGGAACAAGGCGCCTGTATTCCCCGCGAGGGGTGCACAAACGTCTTCATCCATGTCCACGTCGTCAGACGGCGACCCTAGCAGGTAATCCTCATTACCCTGGTCAGAAAGATTAGACCCCGGGTTAGCAAAGAGAGCTAACCCGGGCTGACCAGGAACGCTGCCATAGGAGGTACTGGCCACCGCGGCGTGCGGATACCCCTGGACTGATAAGCAGCCCGCGGGTTCCAGCGACAACCGTCCACAGTCCCCTATCGGCGCGGCAATAAGCCTGCTGCCAGGGCCGTGGAACGCCCCCTCTAATGGGGCCACCTCTGAATCGTCGGACAACGGAAGCGGACTAAGGAAAATCGATCCAGAGGCGGGGATTACCTGCTCCGAAGCCGATGATGAGGACAGTAAAGGATTTGGTCCAGGAAGCATGCCACGAAGCAACCCTGGAACCAAATCCTTTATTGTCCTCTTCATCTCTCCCAACATCTCGGTCCGGAAGGCCTCCACATCCACCGCGGACGAGACCTTCCCCTTACCCTTACCACTTACAACCTCTCGTTTCCGCTTCTTCTTCTTCTCCTCCTCTACCACCTTGTCCGTCGCCTGTAAATAGCACAAGAATTCGGACATTAACTCGCCCCCCCAGTGCTTACATATGTCACAATTAACCAATGGACCACAAGGGCTACATTGACAGCACAGATGCGGCCAGAACTTATCCGGCAGAAAACGACCACAGGACGCGCAACCCGGTCCCTGAAACAGGGCAAAGGACAAGGAGTATGAGCAACTAGTTAAGCTTAGAAAACTCAATCCAACTCAAAGAGAAGGAAAACGATCATAAAGATCCATATACATCAGAAACCAGCATAGCGCTTGAATTGCTTGATAAACACATAGCCAGGCTGATTATGACGTCATTAATCCCGTGACAGGAAAAATTCGATCCCAACAAAACATCCAAGTGCAAGGACGAATTGTATGCTGAATGGATAAGTTGACTACACAACCATCAGATACATATAGATAACTCTTTTCTGGCAAAAATGTTAATTATCTCCCTTTGTTTGTTTACAATAATTAACATCACCACATTATCAATAACTAGATACCTGACACTTTGTATAGACAAACCATCCAACGTGACGAACCGGAGAACTCCACCATCTGCACGCCTCTTAACTCTCTCCACCTCATGGGGAAGGAATTGGATCAAGAGGGCAAAGTGAGAAGACCTTTATACTAGGCCTCCAACTCACTGGACATATTTTTCATTTGGTTAGATAACCTAACAGTGTTAGTAGGAAATGGAACCATGGTGGAGAGAAAACTAACTCTCAGCAACTGTGATTGTCACCACCCAGCGTCATACAGACCTGTGGACATAAACAGAAAGAGAAATTAGTCCTAGGAAGCACCGAGTTGACCTAAACCAACTAACTAAGGCGCTTATCACGGTAAACGCGAGTCCCGGAAACACAATACACCGGGAAGAAAACTCGCTAATTTTACTAGAAGTCACCTGATTTAAAGGTCCTAAGTCCTTCTTTGGCGAATTGAAACCTCCCGCCATCCAAAAAAGTGACTATCACACCAACCAACACCACTTAAACTAGTTTAAGATAAAGAAAAGCTTCAGCACAAAAAGACATGTGTGAACTCTCTGCCAATAATCTAGCAAAGAGGAAGTGCTAGTCTGCGCATGCGCGGTGGTGGGGCTGGCATCCGCCAGACTACGCTCTGACTCCCTGCCCAGTAGGGGCACCTAACTGTTTTAAATCTGAGTGTTTATTGAGTGAAAGCCAATATTTAGCAATATCAAAAGTATTAGGGAGGTAAGTATACTCTTGAAGTGAAATACACAGCACACATCATACACACCATTAAGCATCCTTGAAAGTACACAGCACACATCATACACACCATTAAGCATCCTTGAAAGTACACATCACAAGTTATACACACCATTAAGATTCCTTGAAAGTACACAGCACACATCATACACACCATTTAAGAGTGCCTGAAAGCAACATACAGCACACATCATACACACCATTTAAGAGTCCCTGAAAGCATACAGCACACATCATACACACCATTAAGATTGCCAGAATGTACACATCACACACACCATTTAGATTGCCTGAAAGGACACAGCACAGACTAAACACAATAAATGGATCTATTTCTAGTTATGTCCAGACCGTTCCTGGCTAAGCTCCGCCCACATTTTGTGCATGCTGGGATCGATTTATATACCGCGAAGCCTGAATTCTCAAAATCTGATTTTCAAGGTACCCTGTTGAATATTTTTATATTAATCCGAATGGGTGCTTTTGCCGCTTATGGCAGCAACATCGCCCAGTCAAATTGGTTTCAAAATATTCAACAGAATGCTTAATAACAGTAAATACTTAAGACATACATTCATACTCTTGACAGATTTTTCAATGTTCAGGACGGAGCTACATATAGACACATCGTTATGTTTTGACATCAACCTACATGTGGCGTAATTGATTATGACGTCAAATACTTGAGTGACAGATTGGATAGATTTCCATTAAGTACCATAATTACCTGAGCACCGTAGATATAGTTATTGAGCATTTGACCACCGAGAGTCTGTCCTCCGATATCCCACACTTGTAAGGCAACATGGGTATCTCCTAAACATAATAAATCAAGGCATTAAACCTTTAATGACCAAATTCGTGAAGAAAATCTAAGACCTGTCCTTATTGAATATCCATTTGCAGTCATGAAATAACCGGGTCTTTCATTAAGCCAGTTATTCCAGAGGTAAAATAAAAAAATTCTCTTCTCCTGGCCTGAAAATGGGCATTCCTCAAGACCACAGCAAAGGCGGGTATTGCCGGCTTGACCATTAAAGTGTTAAGAATCCATGTGTACAGTCCAATTCAAAGACCTTTGAGCGAAACAGAGATATGCCACTCAATGTCTTATATAACTGAGGGTATACTATGTTCATGAATATTCATCAAAATCACAACCAATTTTCATACAATTATTAAAAATACACATTCACAACAGAATGATTTAAAATAAAATTGTTAAAATTGTAAACTTATATAGGGTTAATTATGTACCACAATCTAAGCAAAGGAAATAAATCTTAACATATATGATTATTTCATTCCGCATAAATTATTATAATATTATAGAATGTAATGGGTTAGAACAATTGCTTTATAAGTGATGATAAACTATGAACGAACGAGAAAATAAATGTCACTATGTATGGTAAATTACACAAAACTGGCTTTAGCTTGTATCAACACAACCATAAAACCCCTTAGTAACTGAGCTTCATATATATCCACACAGATCCCTGGACATGATAGAGTAAGAGGAAAAGGATTACTATGGAAGGTACTACAAGATGCTGACTATTATTTTACTCTGATCTCAAGCACAACAGATGGCACATATGTATTTCTATATATGTTATGTGCACATATACCTGGCAGAACCATTCGCTTCAAGAAGAAATCCAGTCCAACTGTTTGTTTGTACTGCTTCCCAAACTGCTCCTGGGAGTAGCGCGTTGCAATCGATGTCTGAAATTCACAAGGTCAGAATGTGATTAGAAATGTAAGCAACCATTAGCTCAATAATGGTTAAGTCGGTCAAAAATGGCATCTGCAGTGGTTTTATGAAATATCCATTTGCAGGCCAAGAGAAGACCATTTTTGAGAATTTTACATTGGAATGCCTGGCTCTTGGTCTGCAAATTATGGAGATTCACTCAGCAAAGATGTCAATCATGATTATTAAAGTGTTTTGAAAGATAACTGAGTAGAAACAATTAAGCAGTAGTAGACCGTGTGCTGGAGGTGCCCACCTGGATACCCCCCCCCCCCACCCCACTAATTGACAAAACTATATTTTTCTAACAGCGTTCGATGTCCTCTTTAAGATTGTTCCTTTACCGGTGCTTGGTCAGTGATGGCAACATACAGTTGCTAGATTTTATGCGGTGGTGATGATTTGTGACCTTTTGGCCTCTGCCAACCTCATTATGAAACTGATTTGCATGGAAACCATATGCAACTGTAGACGATACTATATACTTGTCAAATGGTGCCTTTTAATTAATTTTAAGCTGTTAAAACTAGAATGTTCCTTTACTGGTGCTTGATCAGTGATAGCAACATACAGTTGCTAGATTTTAAGCTGTGGCGAAGATTTGTGACCTTTTGACCTCTGCTGACCTCATTATAATGCTGATTTGCATGTAAACCACATACAATTGTAGACGGTACTATAAGCAACATTCTAAGTGGTCGATCACCAATCTACAATGATTCTATCAAAAGATGTCAGTTTTTTATATCCCTACCCCTTAATATGGTCTGCTTCACTGTGGGAATTAACTCTAATATAACCCATCAAAAATCATATTGAGTCCCAGTTTATCACATGTTAACATACATAATTTTAAACCGGACATCGAAAGCTGTTAGAAAAATATAGTTTCGTCAATTAGTGGGGGGGGGGGGTATCCAGGTGGGCCCCTTCAGCCCAGGGACTAGAGCTTACAGATTCCCCTTCAACTATTGCTTACCAGCTCTACAAGTCTTTACAAACTCTAAGTGGGCAGAGCGTAGATCAGACCATAGCAGTAGATCCAAGTATGATGTAAGGCCTACCCATGCCTCCTCTGTCCAGCTCTTCATTATCTTTCAAACTCTAGTGCTAGCGAGTAATATAATATGGGAAAGCGGATGTAAAGGATACCATAACATCAACTTGCTAAGGGTTTTGCGATCAGACCTCAAAGAATCAATCTAGGACCACTAAAGTTGAGAAAGAACCCAAAGGCGGTCAGGATTCTCGCAGTACACAAGACACAGGCCACAAAGTTGAAGAAAAACTGAGTGCAATGGAATGAAGTTCTCACTTCTTCAGCTGCAGAACACAGTCACTCATCATCGTCTGTGTCATTATCATCATCAGAGGAGAGGCATGAGCAGGTCCCACATCTTGGATGTCGAGAGTTCATCAAATGTACTCTGGTTTCTAAATAAAGAGACTAGGAAACACCAGGTACTGGGACTTTATGATATGAAATGATCAATTCTTTATGACGTAAGGAATTTATTATGCTTAATATTTCTAAATTTGACTGGGAGCTGTTTCTGCATAGCAGCAACATGGTCCTGTTAAATTAGTTTCAAAATACCTTAGGCTTTCCTGTCTAGTCATTTTAAAATTGTATCATTGACATTTCAAAGGTGCAAACTCCATGTCTTAGTTCTTGTTAATGCAGTAAATAGAAATAAAGAATAAGCTTCAATTTGTTCAGGAAAATTTCAATTTTCTCAAAGAAAATGTACATTTGCAGACCAAGAGAAGACTTTTTTTTAATTTACCACTGGAATGACTGGTTCGATTATAGAGCCAGTAATTGCAGTGGTAAAATTAAAAAAATAGTCCTCTACGGGTCTGCAAATTTACATTTCTCAAGACCACTGTAGAAGCCATTTTTTGGATAATATGAGTGTTAAAGGGTTAAATAGATGTGAAAAGTTGGTGGTGCCAAAAGAAGTAACAACAGGAAACTTATAAAATAATCAGGAGGAAATTGACTGTATATATTCATGCATTATTACCTACACATACAGCCCAGAAATAAGTTAACATGTTTCCAAAACACACACAAAAACATGTAAGAAATGTTCCGTCAAATATTTTGAGCATACAGTAATTTGATTGGAAGATATTGCCGCCTTATTCAGCAATGCCTTCCAGTCCAATTATGTTCAAAATATCCAACAGTATGCTTGTTTTGGAAACCTACTACAATATTTTTCAGGGCTGTATTGTACACGTACCTTACCCGAGGCGCCATCCCCTACAATGACAATCTTGAGTTGTTTGTCTGGTGTATCGTCTTCAGAATCAGACATGTTTTACTACCTGTGGATCTGTTTCAATGTCAGAAAAGACTCCAGACACACCAACACATCTAGCTCAGTTCATCTTGCATCCACACCGGCACTAGGACGTGTAAGACTAAGAACACAAACAAAGCATTGTAATCCCATTTTATTCTCTTATTCTCTTTAATGTTAAGAACCGTTGTTGTTGTTGTTGTTGTGTTAGACCTACGTTGAACAAAACCAGATCAGCATCTCTTTAGATCAGTGTCGGACACAACCACGCATAGACACACAGCTTGACACACACACACACCTGAATATAATACCCTCTTTTCCTGTACTGGCAGAGGGTACAATGGAGGTAGGCTTACATGATTATGTGATTAAATCTAAACTGGCAATTATTTTTGAAATCGTGAATTTATATGATTAAAAATTAAGTAATCGAATAACCGTGAATAATTCTACTGCATAAAATATTTCAAAACCTACCTTTTAATTACTCTTTAATGCGATCGGTTACGGAAATTTACATTTTGCTCAGCGAATGCATGTCTATTTGCAGGCCAAGAGAAGACTATTTTTGAAAATGTATCACTGGAATGACTGGCTCGAGAATCGAGCCAGGCATTCCAGTGACACATTTTCAAAAACAGTCTTCTCTTGGCCTGCAAATCGACCTTTCTCAACACCATTGAAGCTTTCGTCATTGATATGCCTTTTTTGCTAATTAATCGAGTAATTGCGATTATTATTAATTAATCGATCGTGATTACTGAAAGCAATAATCGTGCAGGCCTGAATGGAGGATTCAAGTTTATCTATCAACCATATGACATCATAATCAAATACGTGATGTTATAATCAATTATGTTATGAATGACCCAACTAAGCTTTCTAGCATGAATTGTATGTCTTTACTATTTAATATATAAACATGCTGTTGAATATTTTGAAACTAATTTGACTGGGCATAGCACCCAGACAAATTAGTTTCAAAATATTCAACAGCTTACATTGAAATTGAGATTCAGACAGTGCATGGATCGATTGATTCCAACCCAGTCACACCAGTCAAAGCATGGATTGACAGCCTCTAAAATTTGGAAAATTTGGGTAACCTAATATGTTGTCTGATTTTCAGCAAGGTAACCTACCATAGAGTAAATTATGGGTTCACTAAGTAAATCTCTACATGAATCTCGATTGCAGGGCAATCATATTGGAAAGCTGTTGGATATTTTGAAAATAGTTTGACTGGAACAGTGGAAGACATATATTGCCGCCTAAAAGCAGGAATGAAAGTAGACTCTCATGAGAATGCCTGAAAATATTCTGAAAAGGTCTGAAATTACCTACCCCCCCCCCCCCCCTCTCCCCCCCCACCAACACAGATGTTTTGAGCTTTTCAGACAAAACTGATTGCATTACATTTTTTAGATTTTCGAGTAAAACGTCTGAAATCAGATAATAGTTTTAAGATTTGCATGCCTGTATAAGGGATATAGTAATGGTTCATTTACAGGCTAAGAGAATACAATTTTTTGATAACCGAGCCAGTCATTTCAGTGCTAAATTTTCATAAATTGTATTCACTTGGCCTGTAAATGGACATACAATTGGTTGATATTAACATTTTTCGGACCAGAATTGACTATTAACGGCAGTACTGTAACTTAACATTTAGAGATGATGCCATCAGTGCGTGCTAAAAATTAAACCTCATTGAACTTAAGCTGCCCACATTGTATGCCATATAATAAATCAGTACACATACCTGCATTATTATAAAATATTGTGTGAAGATGCTATTTATCAATATTCACGCACGCATGCACACCTGCCTACCCCCTATAAACTCAATCAGTAGTTTCCAATGTGAAAACCATGATTTTCAGTAATTTCACAATGTCAATCAGTAATGGTTTTTCAGTAGTTTTCAGAGGCTTTCAGCAATTCAGTAATCACATAAATTAAAAGCAATTATAAAAGCATGAAAACGTTCAAATTAATGAAAATTAAACTCTTTAATTGTCACACACACGCACGCACACACACACACACGCACGCACGCACGCACGCACGCACGCACGCACGCACGCACGCACGCATCCTTCAAATTTATTCATGAAAATCTTACATAGTTCTTGAAAATTTAACACTAATAAATTTTCAAAAAAGCTTAGGAACACTATTTTTTCTAATTTGTCACTGAATGACTGCCTTTAGGAGTTAACATTTTATGGGGTTGAGCGCCCCACCACCTACCCCAATTCACCACTATCCACAAAGAAAACAAGGCAAATCAATAAATTGATGCATGCTCCCCGAAGGCATACTCAGCAGAGAAACTGAATGGATAACCCCGAAGGAATATGCTTCAGGGAAAGGTTTGGAACTGTGGCTCAGACACAGAGAAATGAACATATGGAGGCATGGACGAATTGGTGAAAGGATAACCTAAGATGCATTCATGACAAAAGAACATGCAGATGCATGGATGGACTGATCTAGTTTGTATAAATGTCCACCTTCTCTCTAGGATGCATTTAATAAATATCAAATTTCATGATCATACATACAAAAGTGTGACAATTAGTTATAGTAATAAATAAGATGCATGCAGATTAATTTATTTAATAAACATATAACCAGTAATTCTAATAGTAAAATACAACACATTTTTTCAGTGAACAAAGTTTAACAGAGTTTAAACTTTTTAGCTAGGAATGAAATTGTCAATGAGATATCACCATATTAGGTCATCCTTAAAATATTGTTGGTTTGGGGTAATGATGTTAAATCCACAATTTGGGGAGTAGGAATGATTCTACAACATGTTTGAATATTGCGTCTGAGTTCAACCAATCCAAAGCCATATTGTGATAAGCTGTTGCCATAATTTTATTGCATAGAGGAGAAGGCAGAAATTTATGCAAACAGATGTCTTTTATTTTGCATGATTACGATGACTTTTCCATGACCTTATGATAAAAAATGCTGATTTTCCATGACTTTCCAAGCCTTGAATTTTAGTTTAATTCCATGACCAACAAGAATTAATATCTACAGGATTTATGTTTAGAACGTAGCTACATAAATTATGATCCAAGCTATTCTGAAAATTTTTCGCAATATAACGTCTTGCAACAACAAGCCAAAGCCTTGTTTTGATCATCTGTTTCTGGAATCTTTATTGCATAGAGGGGATGGCAGAAATTCATGCCAACAGATTTCTTCTATTTTGCATGATTACCATTTTCCATGACTTTTCCATGACCTTTGTTAAAAAATGCAGATTTTCCATGACTTTCCAGACCTGGAATTACAATTTTCAATTTCCATGACTCTCCAGGATTTCCATGACCAGTACAAAACCTGTTACCACTTCTGATGAGTATTGGAATATTTCCCAGTATTTCCCACATTTTGGAGTATTTCCCGGTGTGGTATTTACCGGTATTTCAACCCTATAATTTGATGACAAAATTATTCGGGACACAAATATGACCTTTCAATCTTACCAAATCAGTTTAACTTTAAATTGGACTAATTATTTATTAATATGTAATAAGAAAGATCTGCTCGACAGTACACATTTCAGATTTTATGGTGAGATGTGCTATAATTAGGCCTTTGCCAGTACACCTCTATTATCAGACCGATGCCAAAACATGGACACGTTTTAACTGACTTTTGGTGGTGGTGGTGAGGATGGAATAAAAGGCAATTCCTTCTAAAATATAGAAAATTTCAACGCAATTACTAGTCTGTTCCATAACTGGCTGTGTCCTACAGTACATAGCTGTCAAAGTGAATCTCAACCAATCAGAGCCAGATTTACTGGAAACTGCTTATCTATGGCGCATTCAACTGGCTAACTATATAATACAGGGTTCATTCACCTTTGTGTGTTTCAAATTCCATGACTTTTCACGACCAAAATTAACAAATTCCATGACCTACGAAGATTAATATCTAGATTTGTTTATGATTTAGCTCCAAAAATAATATCTGAATATTGTCTCTTGCAACCACCAAGCCACAGCCTTGTTTAGATAAGCATTTGCCATAACTTTTATTGCATAGAGGTGATTTATGCAAACAGATTTTTATTTTATTTTATATGATTATCATTTTCCATGACTTTTCTATGATCTATGATAAAAAAAAACCCACAGACTCCCCTTACGGGTTGGTCTGTAGTTTTATTAACCACTATAAAACCATATGTACCGTTCAATTACTACTTGCTAAATCAATTATCTGCATTTAGCTACCAGAATAAGATTTTTATGCTTGCATACTCTCCTCCCCATGCCTATTCCTATTAATATGGACCCTCAACCAGGCTACTGGTTAAGTCCATCTCCAGTTTATAATCTGATATAGACTGGCACCAGTCCGTACTCACTTCCTAGTGATGCATGTCACTATGCGCGCTTGCGCATGCGCACTGGAACCCAAATAGGAAACAGATTCACTTTTCTGAATTCAATTGCCAAATTTTATAGGCAGATTCTCAAATCATTTCCACGCGGGGTGGCTGAGGCCGGGTCGTAGTGATTGAACGGTAAGTATGTTTTCATAGTGCTTAATAAAACTACAGACCAACCCGCAAGGGGGGGTCTGTGGGGTGTTTTTTTTATCAACTCTAAGATGTTGATGAGAGCTGTCGACTCCTCCAGAGACCAAAGGCCTGAGACCAACAGGAAATCCCAGCCTGCTCCCCATCCCTCCTGGGATGCGTTTGTAAAAATAATCACCTGAGGGGTGGGGGGAAAACTTGACCAAAGAGACACCCCTCAGAGGCAAAGAAAGACCCTTTAAGATTTATGATAGGACGCCACTCATCTTTTTGGGAACTACGAAATGGTTGTAGTTTTAGCCCGGCTCTACACTCCAAAGGGGAACCTCTTCTATGACCTTCTTGTCGATCATTGAATCCAACTCCTCCTCCAGGGCCACCAACTTTTCCAGATTGGAAGGAACTGGAGTCCACTTGGGAATAAGAGAAAGCGGAGGAGGATGACAGATCCAAGAAGGTGTATAACCCCAGTGAATCTAGTCTACTAGCCAGAAGTCTTGAAAGAGGGACTGCCACGTCTCCCAGAACAGAGAAAGGCGTCCTTCAACTGGCAAACTGGGTATAAGCATACATGAGAGTGACTTCATCAAGCAGGGTAGGAAATTAAGTCATACCCCCTTGTTAAATTAAAATTAATGCAGATTTGAATGTTTCAGAGTGAATAGAGATCATTTCATTTTACTAAGATTTAATGACAGGGTAGGAATTCCTACCCTAAGTTGAACGCGCTCATGTATGTATAAGGCACTGGACTGACGGATCCAAAGACCTAAGAAGAGGAAGAGGAGAAATAAAATAGAAGAAAGGGTTGGACCTACCCGGGCGGAGGCCACACCTTCACTCTCTTAGCTTGAAAAACTAGGTCTGTAAAAATAAGCCTGCCCCCCCCCCCCCGCCCCCCCCCCACCTCTTGCTCTAAGAGCAGGGTGCTGTCTAACCTTTAAAAAATCTTTAACATGAGAGGAAAGAACTTCCCAGGAAGATCCAGAGAGAGAGAGAGAGATGTGGCGACTCGTAAGTAATCATCTTTTGGAATCTGAAAAAGGAGCATCATATTTAGAGGTAAGAGAAAATTCCATAGAATTAACATCATTCACAAAAAAATCTAACATGTTAATGACCAAATTGCCAATTGGAAGGACCTGAGGAGACAAGGAAGAAGAATTAGAAGAAGAAAGCACCGACACAAAAGAAGGAAGGTCTATAGAAAACTCGTCCTTAAAAGGAAGAGAGAGTCTAAGCAATCTACCTGTGAGCCAGGGACCAGTCATCCGAAGAGACCCTGACCGGACAAAATCTCCTCAGCCCTGACCGACTTGGGAATTAGAAGAAGGATTAGGAGATGGAGAAGAAAAAATGATGAGAAGAGTCACCAGAGGCCATAGAATCAACAGTTCAAATGGAAAGATGAGAGCAAGGCCTCCTGGAAGCTTGAAGAGAAGAAAACTGTAAAGAATCAGAAAAGGAATAGGATTGTCCAGAAGGAATGTGATCAGATACAACATCCTGACCAGAGAACATGGAAAGTGATTCAGGCCACTAGCGGAAAACCTTGAAAGAATAGAGAAAAAAGCTGACATGAAAGAACGAACAAGGGACGAATCCCTAAGCACAGAAAACAATGAGAAACCAGACCTTAATCAACAATTAGAAACTCAAGCTCAAAGGAGAGAACGACAGAAACAATCAGATCAAGATGATCAAAGGAGGAAGAAGGAGGAAGAGGAATTAAGAAGAATGGAAGATGAAGAGGAAAGAACAGGACCAGAAGATCCCTGGAGAGGACTGATAGAAGATGAAATACGGGAAACCCCCAGGGGAGGGGAAAAGGAGGAAGACAGAGAGAGGAAAGAGTACATGACTAGAAGAAAACTTTCACCGAAGGAGAAGGGGCAGAGGATGAAGGAAGAGACCTATAGTTATCTTTACTTATTTATATTTAAAGACATAGAACCAATATTATCATCTTTGTAAAGACGTATGTCACTGTGTTTGATATGCCAATAAAAGGAATGATTGATAGATTGAATCACGAAACAAAACGCTGAGACAGAGGCGATATAAAATCAAAGCGAAATGACTCACCGAAACCATGACAACGCAGAAGAAAACTTGGCTTTCATTCCTTCATCATTCTCCATTTTTGTCTTATTTCTCTATTCTCAGCGTCTTCTTGCTCTTGTAATCATTAATCCTAGAGCCATTCTCTTCCCTATGAATCCACTACTGAATCTTTTCCTTTCAGCGCCTATTAGAATTAGACTACGAATTATTCTAGAAACAGGATTTTTCTTCAACAAATTAACTCCCTTTGGTTAAAATAAATATGTCAACCTGCCGACATAAGAGGAAAAAAGAGCGCGAAAAAAGGCTGAACGGCCCAAAGACAACTGGCCATCTAATGGATGAAATTAAAAATTGTGTATTTAGAGATAATGCGTAGATACAGACTGCAACAAAAACCCATCCGGCAACCAGTCGGAACAGTCTTTAATTACGTTGAATTGTTTCACTGATAAAAGAATAAATGCTGAATATCTACAATTCCAAGAGAGACTTCAAGACCGGCAATGTCTCGGAATTAATATTTTCAGCAATTAAACATTCCAATTTTAAAAGCACTTACTGAAATAAGACTAACTCTTAGGCAAGATGATGACTAGATCCTAGGAAAGACAAACCTGGAATCTCAGTAAGAGCTATCACCGGAAATTCAAAAAAGGAAGACAGAACCGGAAGTTAATCATAGAACACCATGAAAACCGGAAATGACCCTACCCCCGGATGTACGAAATCCAGAAGTGGAAAAATAGGAAACGTAAATGCGCAAACCGGAAGAAGACAACCGGAAACTGAACCCGGATGTACAGTAAAAAACCCAGAATAAGCATAGGAACCGGAAATACGCAAGTCAGACCGGAACTGATGAACACTTGCTACAGGCGATCTGTGGACATTTCTGACAACCGGAATGACCAAGACTTTGACATTGGCATATGTGTTTAGGATGGGGGCTTCCGCCACCACTGCTTGAGGGTCATGCCTTTTCTTCTTTTTTCAACCTCAAGACTCACGTGGGTTTGTCCAGGTGACCTGCTCGAGTTCACCTTCGAGAGCTTATTTGCTCTAATTTTTTGCTCTTTGACATTGGCATATGAGTTTAGGACAGGGGTTTCCGCCGGCGCCACCACTGCTTGAGGGTCATGCCTTTTCTTTTTTTTTCAACCTCTATAAGTTCCGCTATAAGCGGAAGCTGATGCATCATGTAATTTTTTTTTTTTCTTGGCGACATTTTATCGCAAATTTTGATGAAATAAATAATGTTTATTAAACTATACGCAATATTTAAGCAGTCCCAATTAATAATTTCACTCCCGCGATGATGGATATAATGTTTACATTAAACATAGACATAGGATGGTAAGGATTCGTCGCATGAAAATGTGTTCTAATTTCGTGATATTTTTGTAGCATTTATTTTAACATTTTCTAAAAACAAGTCACGGTTTATACTTTTGGGAATTTGGAACCACGATTTAATCGAAAATTGCGATTTTCTTTATAAAATCGATCGCGATGTTTCAAAGCAAAAATCGTGCAAGCCTAGAATAAGGGCTCATTGGAGTAATAGAGGGATTTTAGATGATGATGACTTAGGCATATTAAGGTTGTTACCACGAAAACTAAACCCCACGAAAAACGGCAACATTTATATACATAGTTATAAGATTCAATATAAACACAAAATACTTCCAAAAACATAATTTAGGGAGGATAGACTTCATAGTAGGCATATCTAGTGTGAGGAAGTCCTTCAATAGTAAGCTGACACAGCGCAAGGCTATAAAAACTTTCTGATAATATTTAGGCAGTTATTCTGCTTGCAGAATAATTGAAAAGTGAATCTGTTTCCTATTTGGGCTCCAGTGCGCATGCGCAAGCGCGCATAGTGACAGGCGTCACTAGGAAGTGAGTACAGACTGGTGCCAGTCTATATCAGGTTATAAACTGGAGATGGACTTAACCAGTAGCCTGGTTGAGGGTCCATATTAATAGGAATAGGCATGGGGAGGAGTGTATGCAAGCATAAAAATCTTATTCTGGTAGCTAAATGCAGATAATTGATTTAGCAAATTAGTGATTGAACGGTAATGGATGTTTTTGTGGTGTAATAACAACAAAGATTTTCCATGACTTCCATGACTGATCAAATTCTGTGACTTTCCAGGATTTCCAAGAACAGTATGAACCCTGTATATATACATAACTGATACTGATTATATGCCAGCTGAAAATGATGCATTTGACTGTAGAATATCTGTGTATAGTTAACTATATTTGGCTAGGCAAACATGCCTGCAGACCTAATTCAGCCTTAGCCTATCAGATTTGAGCTTTAGGATTTCTCTTTTGCAAATGGTGAAATTTATTAACTACTTGAATAAAATGATGAAAACGGAATTAGGGCTTCACGATATACCGATAGTATACCGAATACCGGTATCATAGCCATACCGGTAGTGATACCGGTATGATTTTGCTAATATCGAAATATAACATAAAACTGGTATAACCTTCTGTTAGGC
This sequence comes from Chaetoderma sp. LZ-2023a, assembly GCA_034401795.1. Taxonomy (NCBI): domain Eukaryota; kingdom Metazoa; phylum Mollusca; class Caudofoveata; order Chaetodermatida; family Chaetodermatidae; genus Chaetoderma; species Chaetoderma sp. LZ-2023a. The sequence goes on from JAVVLW010004492.1 coordinate 55,575, forward strand.
AGATAATCCGCTTTCCATTAGTTACATTCCAATAATATATCTGGCTAACGCAATAAGTCACTGCTCTTCGCATGGGAAAATGATATTTAATGATCACACTTGAAAATTTTCTTAGTTCTCCGTATCTGTCAAATTGTGTATGGTTAAAGTAATTGATAACCACTTATAAGAATGTACTTCGCCCAAAATATAGAATAACACTTATTTTAATTAACCTCATAGGACAGGGGGTGGTTAAAAATATCTAAAACCTTTTCATGCGCTAATATTTTATAATTTCGGGCCGTTGTTTTCTAAAAAATCATAATATCAAATAAATAGTTTTTATATCAATTACTACAGCCTGGTTAGTTAGCAACTTCCCGGAATTTTACAACTTTGTAGTGTCCGGCCAATGGCCCAAGTAAAGAGGAACCGACAATATGAGAAAAACTTCTCAGTCCCCGCGCTCTATATTCACTTCTTATGTTGGCGGGTAGCATTAGATATCGATCGATACAAGCTACTGTAACGAGAACGAGTCTCAGCGAGCGTAGGCATATGTATTCTCAGCATATTATAGTCTATTTATTATGTGTTATAATGGCTTGGTTGTACCACTGCGCAGAGATTTGTACGATTCCTGGCGGCTTCGTCCCATTGCAATTTCGTCATATAGGCACACGTTTTCGTGGACAGTTTAGTTATTATTCTGGCACATACATCAAAACAAGTACAAAAGTAGCCAGGAGAATGAGTAAAAAATAGACTTACATTCAGCATATCCAACGTCTTTGACTCGTAGCAATGACATTTGCTGATGTTTTCAACAGTCTTGGTTGTTCGCAGTTTCACTGGGTGAGTTTATTTTGGGACGAGATTGTCACTGGTTACCGGTATCTCGTGATCTCGACACAGAGTAAATGTAAATTCGTGGCAAATTCAAATCATTTGTACGGACGAGTTGGTTGAATTTCAGCCGTTTGGGATATGATTTAACTAAAGACAGTTAATATTTAGTGTTTAATATCGGGATTCGTATAATTTATTGGTTTTATTGTGGAAATTTGCATCGACTGTTTCAGGAGCGCTGATATAGGCCTACTTCGTATGTATGGGAAATACATTGGCTATGGAATCGTACTACTGGAGCCTCACTCTATTTTGCTCATCGTAATAATACCGGTATTAAAGGTATACCAGTATGGAAATTGATACCGTAACCGCTATTCACTTTTCCAATACCGTGAAGCCCTAAACGGAATAAGATACAAAGTTTATGTTTCGTTTATATTTACCCGGGAATCACAAGACTGATTTAATCCATGCTACCATCGTTCTAGACTTTTCTATGTTGAATTATATTAAGCAATTAAAAATTCTGATGTTAATTTCGAACTGTTAACCACATTACGTGGGTGCTCCTATCAAGAGGAGGATTTTATGTACAACAACAACTGGCCATCAGTAATTTTGTAGATGTGTTTGTTGTATGAGCCTTGACCACTTTGAGCGTTGGATTTTCGTGGCAATCTTCTTCTTCTTCTTTTCGATCGCTGGTATCACACTTGGAGAGCCGTTCTCAAGATGAAATCTGTGGTTTTCTGCAGTTCTTCCACAGGCCCATACAGCTTTTCAAGAAAAGAGGTTGACAAAGGCCAGATCTCTTCTCTCAGCAGCTGATACGTACTGCAACATTGAAGTATGTGCTCCGTGGTCTGTTCTGCTTCTCCACAAGGACAAGCGGGCGATGTCGTAAGGTGGAACCGCCTGTACATATGTTGGTTTAGTCTGTTGTGTCCAGTTCTGAGATGAAAAATGGTCACTTGCTCTGGCCTCGAGAGATGATTGTAGGCATCTTCTGATTGAGGTGTTCTATAGCGTGACTTGATGATAGTCTTCATCTCTGTATGGGTAACCATGTTTTCTGTCTGATTCTCTTCTGCACCCACCTTTGTCATCTTGTCTGCTTCCTTATTTCCTCGGACTCCACAGTGTGAGGGGATCCACTGCAATGCTATCCGAAAGCATTTGATGGTTTGTAGTGCTTCTTCAAGTTGTGGCAGCTTACCTTTGGTGATAGCCTCAAGGACGGAGCGGGCATCACATAAAAAGACAATCTGTGCAATAGGGTCTGCTGTTCTGCTGATGGTATTAGCTGCATGAACCAGTGCTTCGACTTCAGCTCTGTAGTTTGTGCAGTGTTTGCCTGTCGGTATTGCAGCTAACTCATGTTGTCCATTTGGATACTGTATGTGCAGTCCGGCACCTCCGCTCCTAATTGCATCTTTGGCGGATCCATCTGTGTAGATCCTTATCCATGTCTCCTGAGGATACATTTCTTCCAACATGGCTATGGTCAGGGCCTTCTTGCTCATATCTTTTCATCTGTATTCGTCTGCGAACCTGACGATATGCTACCAGAGCTTGATAGACTATCTACCCCGCAGCAAAATATCTTACAAATAAAGCAAAATGATATCAAAAAGAGTTTAGATAAATTTAAAATATCAAAGTCACCCGGTCCTGATGGCATCCAACCGCGTATCCTAAAAGAACTTAGTAATACTTTAGCCCACCCGCTCAAAATATTATTTCAAAACTCATTGAACTCCAGTACATTACCAAGACCATGGAAGCAGGCCAAAATTACACCTATATTTAAAAAGGGAGACAGAAAAGTCACAAGCAATTATAGACCAATATGTCTGACAAGTGTCGTCTGCAAAGTACTTGAAGGTTTAATTAGAGACAGTGTCATCCAGCATATGAAAACGAATGGCTTATTTAGTAAATGTCAATTTGGTTTCATCCCAGGTAGGTCCACCTCACTGCAGTTATTGACGGTAGTGGATAAATGGTTACAAATATTGGATAGTGATGGTGGTGTGGTGGACGTTGCATATTTTGATTTTCTAAAGGCATTTGACAAGGTTCCCCATCGTAGACTTGTACATAAACTGAATCTATATAGCATCAATCCACAGATTATTAAATGGATAGAAAGCTTCTTGTCACAGCGTAGCCAGAGAGTAATCATTAGTGATGAACCCTCTGAATGGAAATCAGTATTTAGCGGGATACCACAGGGATCAGTTTTAGGCAGGGCTGGCAAGTTTTGGACACTAGTGGTTTAAACCGCGGTTTAAACCATGGTTTAAACCGTCCGCCCAAAATAGGTTTTGGACACCTTAAATTGTCCAAAACTGTCCAAAACCTAAAATATTGGTATAAAAATATTTTTCTGAAATGTAATTTTCTTAAAACAACTATATAGCATTTAGACACATACAGGTACATGTACATATTGATGGATGGTTATCTACATGTATTTTTGGATACTTTATTGCTATATAATAATAATAATAATAATAATAATAATAATAATAATAATAATAATAATAATCTAAAAGGACGCATATGATTTCAATAAATTAGGAGTCTTATTTGCTTCTTTCTATAATCCATGGGTTAATTTTTTTCAACTTTTGTTTGTCTTAAATGTTTTAACTCTGTATATTTCGACCAGTTGTGTTAAACCCACAGAAACCCTATTTAATCAATAATGTAAACATATTAGACTACCTATGTACAGCTAGATGTTTATATTATTGAGAACTGTCTCTGTGTCTAAATCTATTTCTTGCAAAATGTTCATGGCCTATGGAAGGATCTTAAACTCATAGAGAAAATATAGTCTGCTAAGATGTTGTTTCAACAATTAACTGATGACCCTTGCTCTCTAAGGCTATTTTAGAATGCACTACTCAGTACACACATTAGCTATGTTTACATAAGATCTTATGCAAATTTGGGATTACTGCATTAAGCTGATAGAATATAAATTAGATTCTTCATGTTTTCATCTATCCTCAGTTAATGCTAGTTATCAATTAGATAATTAGTAAAAAGATATCCTTGCGCTACATTAATCTTTGAATTCTTCTGTTGTCCTGAATATTTATGTGTTGATGGTATTTGAAATAGTTAATATGTATTTCAAAGGTGGTAGGCCTAAGGATCCAATTTGGAAGCACTTTTTGGAAGTTAAGATTAATGGCAAACAAATGGCTAAGTGTAGAGAGTGTGAGTACACAGTTGTCAACAAGGTAGCAAGGATAAAAATACACTATGAGAAGCATGAGAAGTCTACTGAAAGTCCTGTTGAACAGGCTGATACAGACAGTGCAGACACACATATCAGCAAAGACATCAAGATTTTGAAGGTAAATAAAATTAATGCTTAACCCCTTGCCCTCTAATGTCAATAATTAAAAATTCTATATTTTATTGTGACTATACCAAGGAAACTGGTTTTCATTTTTCAAAAATTTTGTTGGGCGATGACAAATTTGTTGAAAATAAAAAAACAGTTTATCTTTTAATTTTATTTGAAAAATGTTTTTTGTTGACATTGGAGTGCTAGGAGTCCAATATATCTAATACATGCCTTAACCCTTTCACCGATGAATTCCTCAGCTATCATTTTCAAGGACACTATGCGGGAAAACTGCAGAATATTTTGAAACTAATTTGACTGGAAAACAGATTTACTCGTGAAATGACTGCCGCTTTTACTAAGCCAGTCATTTCAGTGAAAAATTTGTACTAAGTTGTGTTTAAAAGTCATAATGTACAATGTAGGTAAGGTTACTATTCACTGTAATTGTCTTGGCCGCATAGGGGTTATCAACAGGATGTCTCACCTTTAGTTCAGATACCTGAGTTAATTATTCTCTTTGCCATGCTAGTAATAGAGCCAGGTCTGATAATCTCTGATAACCACAATCACATGCTGAGCCTCTTTACAATTCAATGGTATAGGTGTGATAATTGGCCTGTGAGGGCGCTGGCTTAAGATTAGAAATAACACACAATGATCTGCTTAACCCTATACTTTCTGCAACCCAGGGTTTTCAGAAATACTCTAGCCTGAATACCTTTACTACAGTAATATTATGAAAACAATTTGGCATAGCACACTAACACCCTTCAGATAGACTGATGCAAACAGTCAAACTAATATTCAGCAAGTCCCAAAGTTTTGAAAATAAATAAAAACATGCATTTATTTGACAGAAGGGTGGTCTATCTTTAACTCTATCCATTCCAAATTTTAAATGTATTGAATTATGACATAAAATTCATTACTTTTGAAAATTCAACATAGGAATGACTGATTTTGTTGCAATGCCAGTCATTTCAATGTAAATTTTTAAAAAGATTATCATATCTTGTCCCCAAATGGCTTGGACCAGGTAGGGTGTATATCTACATTTGGCTTATATAGCACATGTAATATCCCTTTTCTTTGTTTCAGCTGGACAAACCATCAGCTGCACCATGCACAAAGCGACTAAGAGAAGAATTGCCATCACAATCAGCACCACCATCACCAACCTGTCCAGTTCAATTCTCAATTCAACCCGATCTGAGCCGACATTGTATCACTACCACCTCAGCGATGAAGTCAGCAATAGATATAGAAGTCGCGAGGTTGTTTTATGCTTGTAACCTTCCATTTTCAATGGCTGAACATCCGCAGTTCATAAAAGTTGTTAGTATGCTACGCCCAGGATATAAACCACCTTCACGTAAACTGATTGGTGGAAAGCTTCTAGATGCTGTGCATGATCAGGTGACAGAGGATATGAAGGTGATTCTTGATGGCAAGATAGCAACATTAGTGGAGGATGGGTGGAGTAACATTCACAATGAACCTATCATAGCATCCTGCTTGCAAGTAGATGGAAAGAGCTTCTTCCTAAACAGCTTTGACACTGGTTCTATGACTAAAAGTGCTGAAAACTGTAAGGTGAAGTGTCAAGAGACAATACAATATGCTAAGACAAAATACAACTGTACAGTTAAGAGCATTGTCACAGATAATGCAAAGAACATGGAAAAAATGCGTGATGGTTTGAAGGCTGATGACAATGATCTTATTGTCTATGTCTGTTCTGCACACTGGCTAAACTTACTATGGCAAGACATAACACCGGATACGCTAATTAAGCATGTAGTTGAGATTCGAAAATATTTCAGGAATCACCACAAGCCACTATCCTGGCTCTCGGAATGTATTGGTAGTGTTAAGCCACAGCTTCCTTGTGACACTAGATGGAAGAGTCAACTTGTGTGTACTGACTCCTTCATTCACAACCGTCCACATTTCATGAAAATTGTACAAGACCATGAAGGAGAAATAGATAATTCTATTGTCAAGAAGATAATGGACTTTAACCTGTTTAGAAATGCAAGAGACTTAGCCGAACAACTTCGGCCAATTTCAATAGCAATTGACACATGTCAGAGTGACACATCAACACTAGCCGATGCATGCCATGTTTGGCTTGAATTACTAAACAACACTCTGCTAGAACCACACAAGAAAACTCTGTTAGCACGTTTCAGCAAGGCAATCCTGCCAGAGCATCTTGTCGCATACACATTACATCCAAAGTTTCAGGGCGAGATGCTGGTAGCAAAACAGTTTGAAGAAGTGAACAATTGGATAATAGCTAAGAACCCTAGCTTTATAGCAACATTTATTGCATACCAGGCTAAAAGCAGCCCATTTCCTGCATCATATTTCTGTGATGCTGCAGTTCAAGTGCCTTCAGTGACATGGTGGAAGGCCTTGAAAACACTAGGTGTGCCAGGTGATTTTTTTGATATGGCTATTCAGCTGCTTGAAGCACCAGCATCATCAGCATCGATTGAGAGAATTTTTAGCAATTTTAGCTATATCCACACTAAAATCCGTAATAGGCCTGGAGTAGAGAAAGCGTCAAAGCTAGTGTTTTGCTACAGGATGTTGAGAGGGCTGTCTGATTTGGACTACTAATTAAACCTAATTAAGCCTTTTAAGTTTTAATTATATGTATTTGATAAAAATGTAATAATAACTCATATAATAAATGGATTTGTTTAATATAGTACTTTTGATGCAATCTCTGATTTCTTGTTATTTTTTAATAGGATTATGATGCATAAGAGTATGGTGATATGTCCAACATAGTTTTGGACAGTTTTGGACAGTTTTGGACTGGTTTAAACCATTTAAGACAGGTTTTGGACAATGTCTGCTCAAAGTTAGTTTTGGACTGTCCAAAACCCAACCCTGGTTTTAGGACCAGTGTTGTTTGTTTTATATATAAATGACTTACCTAATGTGATAGCTAACAATAGTGAAATATACCTGTATGCGGATGACACAAAACTTTTTCATGGCATAAAATCCAATGATGCTGCTAACGAAATGCAACAAGATATATACTTGTTAACAGAATGGACCAGTAAATGGTTACTCCAATTTAATGCTGATAAGTGTAAATCTATGCGAATTGGCAAAACCAATTTACAAAATCATAGCTATATTCTCGGTAAAGACGGGTCCCGTATTAATCCAAGCGAGGATGAAAAGGATATAGGTGTTATTATTGATGATAAACTATGTTTCGAGAAGCACATAATAGATAAAGTTAATAAAGCCAACTCCATTATGGGTGTAATAAGGCGCACATTTGTATCCCTTGACACAAACATATTTAGAACCCTGTATACATCATTAGTGCAGCCACATCTGGAATTTGCTATTCAGGTTTGGAGCCCTTATCTCAAGAAACATATAGAGCTGTTAGAAAATGTTCAGCGAAGGGCGACAAAAAGTGTCTCGGGACTATCAAAACTAAATTATGAGACTAGGCTCAGGGTCCTTAATATACAAACTCTTGCATACCGTAGAGTACGAGGAGACATTATTGAAGCTTACAAAATTATAACCAGAAAATATGATCCAGAAGTGTGCAACCTATTTGAATTTCGATCAGACTCAAGAACCAGGGGACACAGGCTAAAACTATACAAATCCAGATCACGTTTAAACACACAAAAATACTCCTTTAAACATAGAATTGTGGACTTATGGAACAGTCTTCCGAACCATGTTATAGAAGCAACAACCATGATATCATTTGAAACAAAATTAGATAAACTATGGGATAACCAACCACTATTATACTATCACTATCTAGCTGGCAATATAAATCCCATGTTTTATAACCAAATTGAAAAAGGAAATTAGGAATCTGTCATTACAGGCTTTTAGCCTTCGCACAGAAATAGAATATGATTGATTGATTGATTGATTGATAAGTAATCTTGTAGTTAAAAACCATCCACTGATGATCCAGTGAATAATCACGGAAACACCATTCATATTCATATTTCACCATCATATTAAAACCATTGAATTGTTAAAACAGCAGGTGGTTTGTTTTTATGGTGGTATGTATCTAGTCTGGTGTACTCTTAGTAAATTATTAGTTACCATTTTCAAAATACTATGCAGTTACAAATTAAGTGTAAATAAATTATGAAATACCAAAATATTTACGTTTGCTTAGTGATAAAAGGATAGGCCTTTTGTCTGCAGCTGTCAGTACTGAGACGGCTTGGCAGTGCCTGGACGCAGCATGAGCTTGTCAGTGCTGGGACGGCGAGCCGCGTTCTCGGGCCAGCTTCCATATGCGAAATTACCCCATTGATTTTCACTTGATACTGTCGCTACAGATAAGCGTGAAACACTAGGCGGGAATAAGATTCAAGATTATTTATTTCAAGATTATTTATTCAATAATTCCAAGGTAAACGAATTCACAAATCATACCAGTAACCAGGTTGTCCGCCCAAGGCAGTGCCTATTGTTATGGCGGACACCTTACACACATATATACAGGTATATATAAATTAGACACGACAGTACTTACACAAACAATTATAAATTCAGACATTACATTTACTAATTCCTTATTAACCCTTTGTCCCTTGATCCACATAAACAGTTTAAATTTCAAAGAGAAAAAATATGTCAATTCGCGGGTCTAGAGGAGTCCACCCCTTCCCACACACCCCAGAACCCTCCCACACACCCCCCCCCCCCCCCACACACACCCCCCCCCCCCCCCCCAGAGTTCACCACCGGTTCAATTATCTTGTCAGTCATTACAGTGGAAAGAAAAACTCCTGGAGTGGGCCTCTCTCAGTCCGCGAACCAACATATAATACTGTAACAGGGTGTGTGTAAGAGTTAGTCACTTGGGTTATTATTATTATTATTATTATTATTATTATTATTATTATTATTATTATTATTATTATTATTTAGCGATACATATGGGTAGTAGATAAGGACAAGACAGTTACGTAACAGACAAGCACAGAACATAGTCAAGTTCAATAATATACATGGATGTCTATGATTATAGATACAACAATAAACATTTATATATTTTTGGGGGAGGGCACTTTTACTTATAATGATGATATACTGTTTACAGGATGCTGGCTAATGGGGAGCATCCTTGGACAAGGGAAGGGGGATGGAGGGGATGGGTGCTCATTCTCCTGCTCGTCCTGTTGTTTGTTACTATGGTAATTGAAATTATTATTGGATATAATAGCAAGTGGAGTCATCTAGTCATAATTCTAGTAGTAGTAGTAGTAATAATAGTAGTAGTAGTAGTAGTAGTAGTAGTAGTAGTAGTAGTAGTAGTAGTAGCAGTAGTAGTAGTAGTAGTAGTAGTAGTAGTAGTAGTAGTAGTAGTAGTAGTAGTAGTAGTAGTAGTAGTAGTAGTAGTAGCATTCTTTACCTTGTTTTGTAGACGAGTCGGGCCATTTTTTAGCTGTACAGCATGAGTTCGATAATACTAGTATGTGTTAATCAAGTGTTATTTTTATTGGTTTCTTGCAGATTTTTGTTGATAGAATTTTCTCACGTGTTTCCTGTTTTATGTTGTTCCATATTTTAGTGGCTGCAAATGATATTCGGTGTTTTCCTATGTCTGTCCATGTGTATTGCTCATGTAGTTTATGTCTGCTTCTAGTGTTATGTTGGTGGATGTTAATATTGTTTATAAAGAAGGGGGCTATAGATTTGGGTAAAGTGTCGTGGTGGAAGTTTTTGACAATAGTTAGCATTTGAGATTTTCCTATGTTGGTGAGCTTAAGCAATTTTTCTGCTTTGAACATGTTTTGGCCCTCTGATGGCCTAGAAAATAGTTTGATGCTTTTTTTTGGAGACTTTGAATTTTGGATATTCTGTTTTTGTAGGTGTTAGTCCAAACAGTGTTGCAGTAAGTGAGGTGCGGGAGGATCAAGGTGCTGTACAGTGTTTTAACTGTGGCCTGTGTCATATATGGTTTTAGTCTTTGGATGACACCTATTCCTCTTGCTACTTTTGCAGTAACTGTTTCGATTTGTTTGGCCCAGGTCAAGTTTTTATCTAAATATACTCCTAGGAACTTTGCATAAGGGGCCTCTTCAATTTCCTTATTGCTAATGTACAATTTTGGAACCTCTTTATTTATTAATTCTCTAGATTTTGAAAATAACATATAGTTTGTTTTATCCACATTTAGTGATAATTTATTTAGTGAAAACCAGTTAGTAATTTCTTCCATTTCCTTATTTACATTTTCATATAATGTAGCTATGTCTTTATCAGAGCAAAAGGCATTGGTGTCATCAGCAAATAGTATTAGTGACATATGTTAGGCAGATCGTTCATATACAAGAGGAACAGCAGAGGGCCAAGGATGGCCCCCTGAGGGACACCGCAAGTTAGTCTCCTATTTTCAGAGCAAGTTGCATTGAATTGCACACATTGCGTTCTGTCACATAGATAACTTTCAAACCAGACGAGTGCCACTTCCTCGGATTCCATAATAGGCAAGTTTTTCTAGTAGGATTTTATGATTGATAGTGTCGAAAGCTTTTGAAAGATCCAAAAAATGCCTATTATGTGCTTTTTCTTTTCAATTGATTCTATTATTTTTTCTGTCATTTCAATTAGTGCTAGCATTGTTGAATGTTTTTCACGGAATCCGTATTGTGATGTATAGAGGATTGCCTTTTTATCTAAATAGCTGATAAGCCGATTGTACATAAGTCGTTCCATTAATTTGGAGAAAAGTGGAAGTATTGAGACAGGTCTATAGTTTGTGAAATTAGATGAATCCTTTGCTTTGTATATAGGTGTTACTCGTGCTGCTTTTAATTTTGATGGAAATATGCCTTGAGTGAAAGATAAGTTACAGATGTGGTTAAGGGGTATTAGTAGCGCTAACGTGCAGTGTTTGAAAATACTCCACTTGAAACCATCCAAGCCAGCACTTTTTGCAGGATTTAGTTTGTTAAGAATGATAAAAAAAATTTCATTTGTGACCGGGTTAGCGAAAAAAGAGGATTGATAGTCGCCTGTGAGATAATCACTATATTTATTAGAGGATGTTGAATTGATTTTATCTGAAAGTGTTGGACCTATATTAACAAAATAGTCATTGAATCCTGGTGCAATTTCTAAATCATCAGTTATTATCTTGGTATTATAAAGAAATTGTGTTTGTTGCGCTTTGCGGTTATTTTTATTCAAAAGTGATTTAATTATTTTCCATGTTTCATTTATGTCATTCTTGCATTGTTCAAATTTGTTATGGTAGTAAGTTTTTTTTGCTGTTTTGATTATTTGGTCCAACTAGTTTCTGTATTTCTTGAATTTCTGTTCATTATGCTTTGTTTGACATTTGATAAACTTCAAATAAAGATTATGTTTTTTATGACATTTTTATAACGGTATGTTGAACACAGACGATCGTACTTAAATCGGCCTCTATGTATTATCCATGGACCAGATTATACATGTATAATACATGGCCGTCGGTAAGAAAACATTCCCAGCCAGCATGCCCGAGTGGGCCCCACTAGGGTTTTCATTGAGCTGATTAGGGCTGAGTGGGCTAGGGCTTTGAGTGGGCTTTTGTTTGGGCTCTGTTTGGGGCCAGATTGGGTTTTGGTCAAATTACAAAACGTAATAATTATATTCCCTGTGTCACATTTCATGTGAAAAATCATTCCCCCCAATTAAATCTCAAAGAATATTTCATGACATAGCTTTTTAAATTTTTACAGGGCTGAGAAAGGGCTGAGTGGGCTAGGGCTTTGAGCGGATTTTCGTGTGGGCTCTGTTCGGGGCCCGATTGGGCTATTGATACAATTTTAAATCTTAAGAATTATGTTCCCTGTGTTTCATTTCATTTGAAAAATTATTTTTCCCATTGAATTTCGAAGTCTAAAGCACAATCGAAGTTTTTAACTTTTGACTGGGCTGAGTAAGGGCAAAGTGGGCTAGGGATTTGAGTGGGTTTTCGTGTGGGCTCTATTCGGGGCCCGATTGGGCTATTGATACATTTTTAAATCTTAAGAATTATGTTCCCTGTGCTTCATTTAATTTGGAAAATTATTTTGCCCATTGAATTTCGAAGTCTAAAGCACAATCGAAGTTTTTAACTTTTGACTGGGCTGAGTAAGGGCAAAGTGGGCTAGAGCTTTGAGTGGGTTTTCGTGTGTACTCTGTTCGGGGCCTGATTGGGCTTTTTAATCTATGGATATATCGGAAACAAACTGGTCAGATTTTGCTCAAATTTTAATGAAGGAGGTTGTGTGATCATACATAAAGATTTAACAACCCTGGAAGTGATCAAAAGAAAAATTATGGGCTGTGGGTTACAATCTCTGATAACTTGGATCTATCTGACGATGGAAAGTAAGTGATAACTAGATTGTTTGGTCGATGCCGTGTCATAGCAATCGACCACGTTCACTACCCCAGGGGAGGAGCCAAATGTAATACCAGAAATGTGGCTGCAATGCAACCATGAATCTCGACTTCATGACAGCAATGAACTCTGATGATTGACTTCAAACATAAAATAAATTTAGAAGGCTTATCAACAAGGGGGCCAACCGCCTGTAACAGTATCCTGGACGGTGTATGGCAATAAGGGCTGTCAGCAGAGAAGGCCGCTACTATGTCAAATAAGGCTGCCTATAAAATATACTGAGTATGTACAAACCTATCTATCTATCTATCAAAACTTTTTACTTGATGCCTGCCACCACAAACACCTATGCACCATCACTGGACACTGATGGCCAGACAGCATAATTTCCAATGATGCACTATACAAGTTGTGTCATACGTCGCTGCTGTCTGTAAAAGTCGCCCAGCGAAGATGGTCCATGTTTGGCCATGTGCTAAGGATGCCAGAAGAGACACCTGCACAGAGAGCCTTGGAATTTGCCCTACTCGGAGCCAGCAAATACCAAGCCAGGAGAGGATGTCATTGCATAAATCTGCTAAGCATGCTACGAGGTGACCTCAAGAAAGTAGGACTCGGTACACTCAAGTCAAGAATGGACCTGAGGAAGCTAAGGATTTCGGTTACGGACAACTCACAGTGGGCAAAAGTGAAGAAGGACTGATTGCAGCCGTATGATGTTTCTACTACTACAGCCACAGAATACAGTAATCATACATCATACAATTCTTGTTTAGTGCTATTGCTAATGATAAGGATATAGAAGAGCTTTTCAAATCTTTCAAACAATATGCTTTAAATTTATATGATGCTGGTAATTCTATGTTACATAAAGTACTATTAGTTAACAATATTACAATATTATGGTATTAGATACAGAAGCATCGGTAATGAGATGTTTTGACAACCCACAATTGGCGACAACATCTAGCATCATAGTACACAGATGTTGCCAGCAGGCCAACGCAGTAGAAAGGGGACAGACACAGCATGGAATTCTATGGTGGCTGATGTACCGTAATTGTAAATGGTTACCCATGCTTGTTAGTATGTGGTCTCTGTGTTATGTGCACAGAAGAGGTACTATGCATAAATCACTATCTGTTTAGCCAGTTAAAAACCTATCAGGCACCACATAATTCTTCTGTGAGTCAGAAGCGGCAAGCCCATACATGTGAAAGACCGATCTGCAAAGTAGGATTTTTATCTAACAGCATTATGACGCTAGTCAACAGTTGTGGGTTGAATCTCGAGTCAATGTAAAACTCCCGTACATCGCAATATGAATGCAGTAAAGGGAATAATTCAGCGCTAGTTATAATACATTCTTTTTGTTATAATAACACAAACCATGAGTCCATAAAGATAAGTCTGATGATCTCAACAAGCGTTGAATAATCAAAGGGCTTCTGCAGGGCTCTTGAAGTGTTTATTTGTAGACTAAGAGACTACTATTTTTGAAGATTTGCCTGTGATAATAGGCCCAATAAATTACTCAATGATTCCAGTGGTAAATATTGTAAGGGTGAAGCCATCCAAAACCAGACTCTGAATTGTGCTTGACTGAGCAATTGTCATTTGCAGACCAAGAGAAGGCTATTTTTGAAAATTTACCATTGGAATGCCTGGTTGGATAACCGAGCCAGTCATTGCAGAAGTAAAATTTAAAAAAAAGTCTTCCCTTGACTAGCAAATGAACACTCAATAAGCAAATATTAGTTAAAATTTGCCATAATTTTGACTTGTAGTAAGTATTCAAATAATAATGAGAGAGAGTACTAGTGCTACTGTTCATGCAGATGTGTAATAGGAATAACTTTGAATAGACTTGTTCTATCATGGTGAGTAAATATAGCATTGATTGTTAACTGACTGACTGCTTGCTGCAATACACAAGACAGTAATTTGAATGGGCAATAACTCTGGCCCTGCAAATTATTTTGAAAATGATTTGACTGAAAGTCCTTGATGGCTTAGCCACCAAAAACTTTCAGTCATAATGTTTTCAAAATATTCAGCAGGTCCAGAGTTAAACACCATGGAAAAAGTAGACTGTGGAAATTCAGAAGGCAGAGATTTTAAAGCAGATAATTATTATAAATGCATTGTTGATCATTGACAACGAATGTCACCAAGTACTGTATAACGAGTACGGGCTCCCATAGATGGTTATGATCCGACACAGTATACCAGTTTCATGGCTGTCACTGGCACGGATGTTCACAACACCAGCGAGGTGAGGATGCTGATCAAAGATACCGCAAGACGGATGCAAGATCCATTGCAGGGTCATCGATAACTAAAACAAGTGGTTCTGTCAGTCGGGCTGCCAGCAGCTTCTTCATCAGTGCTTGCAGGTTTTGCATCTTGGTGATTGGGCCATTGCACCATTGATCATTACTGTCATTACCAGACCTTGCCATTTTGGACTATGACATGTTTTTATGAATCCTCGTACGTATAGGTGAATGTAGCAATCCTTTGTTTTAAGCTATAATCGAGTGCAACACAACAAACACAGTTAATAAAATCCAATTTTGCAAAGATATACAATGACATGGCGTCAGAGAGACAGCATGTCAGTGCCCAGACCCTGTCCACTCTGGGCTGTGGTATGATATTACAAATCCTCGTACATATATGTGAACATAGCAATCCCCTGTTTCTTGTTAAAATAACAGTTCCCAGACCTTGTCATTTTGGGCAATGACACAGTGCCCAGACCCTGTTCATTTTGGGCACAGGTATGTCTTTGCAAATCCTCGTAGGTATATGCGAATATAGAAATCCTCTGTTTCATATTATAATCGAGTATAACACAACACACACTGTTAACAAAATCAAATCTCACAAAGATATATAATGACATGGCACCAGGGAGACAGCATTTCAGTTCCCAGACCCTGTCCATTTTGGGCTGTGGTATGATATTACAAATCCTCGTACGTATATGTGAACATAGCAATACCCTGTTTCTTGTTAAAATAAAGTGCAACACAACACACACTGTTAAGAAAATCTACTTTTGTAACGATATGACATCAAATCGCGCCAGGGAGACAGCGTGTCAGTGCCCAGACCATGTCATTTTGGGCTATGACATGTTTTTACAAATCCTCGTATGTATAGGTGAATATAGCAATCCCTTGTTTTAAGCTATAATGGAGTGCAACACAACAAACACAGTTATAAAATCAAATTTTGCAGAGATATACAGTGACATGGCGTCAGAGAGACAGCATGTCAGTGCCCAGACCCTGTCCATTTTGGGCTGTATTATGATATTACAAATCCTCGTATGTGTATGTGAATATAGCAATCTCAAGTTTCATGTTATAATAAAGTGCAACACAACACACACTGTTAATAAAATCAACTTTTGTAAAGATATACAATCGCATGGTGCCAGGGAGATAGCGTGTCAGTGCCCAGACCATGTCATTTTAGACTATGACCTGTTTTTACAAATCCTTGTACGTATATGTGATTGTAGCAAACCCTTGTTTCATGTTTTAATCAAGTGCAACACAACACACACTGTTAATAAAATCAAATTTTGTAAAGATATGCAATAACATGGCGCCAGGGAGACAGCATGTCAGTGCCCAGACCCTGTCTATTTTGGGCTGTGGTATGATTTTACAAATCCTCGTATGTTTAGGTGAATATAGCAATCCCCTGTTTCATGTTTTAATCAAGTGCAACACAACACACACTGTTAATAAAATCAACTTTTGTAAAGATATAACATCACATGACGTCAGGGAGACAGCGTGTCAGTGCCCAGACCATATCATTTTGGGCTATGACATGTTTCTACAAATCCTCGTATGTATAGGTGAATATAGCAATCCCTTCTTTTAAGCTATAATCGAGTGCAACACAACAAACACAGTTAATAAAATCAAATTTTGCAGAGATATACAGTGACATGGCGTCAGAGAGACAGCATGTTAGTGTCCAGACCCTGTTCATTTTGGGCACAGGTATGTTTTTACAAATCCTCGTACGTATATGTGAATATAGAAATCCCCTGTTTCATATTATAATCGAGTATAACACAACACACACTGTTAACAAAATCAAATCTCACAAAGATATATAATCACATGGCACCAGGGAGACAGCATGGCAGTGCCCAGACCATGTCTATTTTAGGCTGTGGTATGATTTTACAAATCCTCATATGTATATGTGAACATAGCAATCCCCTGTTTCTTGTTAAAATAAAGTGCAACACAACACACACTGTTAATAAAATCATTGTTTGTAAAGATATAACATCACATGGCGCCAGGGAGACAGCGTGTCAGTGCCCAGACCATGTCATTTTGGGCTATGGCATGTTTTTTTTACAAATCCTTGTACGTATAGGTGATTCTAGCAATCCCCTGTTTCATGTTTTAATCAAGTGCAACACAACACACACTGTTAATAAAATCAAATTTTGTAAAGATATACAATAACATGGCGACAGGGAGACAGCATGTCAGTGCCCAGACCCTGTCTATTTTGGGCTGTGGTATGATTTTACATATCCTCGTATGTATAGGTGAATATAGCAATCCCCTGTTTCATGTTTTAATCAAGTGCAACACAACACACACTGTTAGTAAAATCAACTTTTGTAAAGATATACAATCACATGGCACCAGGGAGACAACATGTTAGTGCCAAGACCATGTCCATTTTGGCCTGTTTTTTACAAATCTTCGTATGTATAGATGAATGTAGGAAACCCCTGTTTTATGCTGACTACCCACACTGTTAATAAAATCAAATTCTGTAAAGATACACAATCACATGGCGCCATGGAGACAGCATGGCAGTGCCGGACCCTGTCATTTTGTTCTGCTATATGTTTTTACAAATCCTCGTACGAATATGTGAATTTAGCAATCCCCGGTTTCATGTTATAATCGAGTGCAACACAACACACACTGTTAATAAAATCAACTTTGTACGGATATACAATCACATGTCGCGCCAGGGAGACAGCATGTCAGTGCCCAGACCTTGCCATTTTGGGCTGTGGTATGTTTTTCCAAATCCTCGTACGTGTAGGTGAATGTAGCAATCACCTGTGTAATGTTATATGAAATTAAGTGTAACACGCCAGAGACTGTTACGAATATAACATTTTGTAAAGATATACCATTACATGGCGGCATGGAGACAGCATGTCAGTGCCCAGACCCTGTTATTTTGGGCCTTGGTTTGTCTTTACAAAGCCTTGTACGTATGGGTGAATGTAGCAATACCCTGTTTCATACTATAATCCAGTGCAACACAATACACCCTGTTAATAAAATCAAATTTTGTAAAGATATACAATCACCTGGTGCCAGGGAGACAGCATGACAGCGTGCATACCCTATCATTTGGGCTGTGTAAAGGTTTTTTTTTTACAAATCCGCGTACGTATAGATGAATGCAGAAATCCCCTGGTTTTTTTTATATAATTGCGTGCAACACAACACACACTGTTAATAAAATCAAATTTTGTAAAGATATACAATCACATGGCGCCAGGAAATCAACATGTCATTGCCCAGATCCTGTCATTTTGGTCTGCGGTATGTTTTTACAAATCCGTATACAGAATCAGTAAATTTTAGCATTGTGAGCTGTGAATTAACTTCAAGAGAAAAATAATGTGACTTCGCAAGTGGATGTAATTTTAAATTTCCAGCCAACAACTATGCCTATATATTAATATTTTGAAAATCGTGTGGGAAATTGCATTAATAGTTGTTGGTAGTTTACAGTTTTGTTACAATGCAATTATGCGAATATGGCCCAAGTGTTGTTTATCACTCAGAAAACTGGAAATGGCTTCCCAAAGAAAGTAATTTTCCATATTACATGGGGTCTGGATAGCCATGCTCTTTTCCCACTTAAACTACCAGCCAACAGCCTTTGATTAGAAGGCAGCAAGTTATTTTCAAAATATATATAAATATCCATAGATTATATCTATTTGAAAAGAAAATGCAAAATTCCAATCAGAAGTTGTTTGCCTGTTAATTTATAATCAATAGAATTTCATCACCTTGCCAGGTTGAAATTATTGTAAGTTACAATGACAATGTCAATGACCGTATACTGACATGGCCCCATAGTGCTATACGTTAATTATCTCTCAGAAATTCGGCAAATGACGTCTTAGAGAACCTAATTTTTAAATTTCCTCGGGGGCCCATCCATTGTCATAGTTATATAGGGCATCAGCGGTCCTAAATCCGGCCAGGTAAGATATGCACAGATCCAGAATATTTTCCGATCTAATTCCTTTATCTCGATAATGGCCTGGAGTTTGGAAATCCTAGAAATCGTCTTGCACGGCAAGTTCAGTTCCTTCATCGTGTTAAGATTTTAGTAAATTCTGACCAGTAGTTTTTTTAGATACAACTCCAAACACACACACACGCACACATGCATACGCACGCACACATGCATACGCACGCACGCACGCACGCACGCACGCACGCACGCACGCACGCACGCACGCACGCACGCACGCACGCACGCACGCACAAAGAACCGCTCGCAATGCCCTCTTCCACTTAAAGGGTGAGGGTATATAGCTATGAAATAATAGTTTTAATTCATTAAATTTAATATCCAAATCGCCGGATAAAATTTCAAATTTAACTAACCACTCGAAATTTGTAGGAGACAATTTGTGCAGGCTATATTGTTAGATTATGTGATGGTGTGGGTGTGTGGTGGTGGGGTGAGTTGGCATTTAGGATTATATAAACATCAACACATCCTGTGGCGACAATGGCTTGGTCAGATAGGCTAGAGCTAAATTTATGAAATATAACTAAAATTGAATAGTTCATCCATGTTCATCCTTTTTGTGCGGATTACAGCATCTGTGTCCGAGATCAAATCTAGATATTAAAATTTTCCCCACATCCGCCCCACTCAACCCACTAGGAACCATCCGAGAGATTACCCACCCGTGCATATACAATATAGCCTACATTGTGGTGAATATTTTGAAAACAATTTGACTTAAAGACGTTGCTGCACACGGCAGCAACAACTTTCGATCAAATTGTTGTCCACATATTTAGCTCAGCCTTTCTTCTACTAATAGTAGCATCGTACGTTATAACAGCTAGAAATAACATAACTTTCAATCAAATTGTTTTTAGCGTGATTATCTCAAACTCTCTTGTATAAATCATAGCGTCATTTGCTATAACATAGTAGACATATTAGCTTACACAGCGGTCGTAAAGAATCTCAAGTATAAACAGGCTGAAAACGAAGCAAGCGTCTGGGTGCTGCCAACCGGATGTCTGCGTCTAGAGCGTCTGGGCTGTGTCAGCTGCAGTTGATAGCTGTTGGATAAAAGGGAAATAACTTCTTCTTTTGGAGTAAATCCTGTCTCTCGAACAATGTGATGTTCTTCCGGTGAACCTCCACAGGAAGTACAGTTGGTACAGAAATTTAGTTCCTTCCGACGTGTCCAACGAGAAGCTTGATTCGCGAGATTTCACAAGTAGTATCCGTTAAGTGTCACAAGGCCCAAAAATTGTTTGTTTAAAAGAGTGGCCTGTTTGGTAGATTATAGTCAGCGATGCAGTCAGACCCATCATGCAACTCTACAGCACGCAACTTTGAGCGCATCACTGCAACTGAGTCATCTTAGCTCGCTGTCGATGCAGGACGTGACAAAGTTCTCTGGATATTTTTTGGAGTCTCTGTAGTATCCGGGAGCTACAGCTTACAGGATCATCTGCAGCAAACTTGCTAGGGTCTAGGATAGCTTGAACACAGTTCTCCTGTGTGACTTGGAGTCATAGTGTCTTCAACATGCCACAGATCTTACTCAGGGGTTCTTTTCGTGTAGGTTGAATCTGTGTACACACGACAAGGAAGTGCACCAACGTGCCATCTTCGCTCTTGCACAGCAGACAGGTGGCTGGTGGTGCGGAAGGGTTCATAGGTAGTCAATAAAACCAACAGGTGAGATTTCTTCTCACGAATATATACAATTTAATGACGTTTTCATGTGCGCTGTGACTGTGCGGCGCTGCGTAAGTATGAAGCGTGAATAGTGAGTGTTGGCGTGAGTATCATGCGTGAATAGTATGAAGTTCGTAGATATTGTGTGTAAATATTGTAGAATCGTAGAAATCGTAATCGTAATCGTATAATCGTTTTGAAACAATGAATCAGAAAATACTAAATAACTAATAGCAATCAATATAAGTGCATACGATATAAACAGTACAGTGTTACAATATGCCTATCCTCAAATCTCAGCTATCATTAATATGATGTCTGCAATGGAGATCCACTTGTGGTCATTTACATTTTAAGACACAATCCACACACTCCCCATCAAGATGATGTCACAATAAAATGATTATTTTTACACTTGTTTTCATTATTGTGCCAATATGCACTACTAATAACTATTTATCTCTAGGGCGATAGGCAGACTAGGATAATGTTAGACTAACATTTAATGTACTAAAGCCCAACACACCCTCCTACAAATAGAAATCAGCTCTACAAATTATATGTTCCAAGGGCCCATTACAGCTATATAATGTTACCCTATATATTCTACCACCTGGATATAAGACCACCCTGGATTTATCCCCAGTATATATCTAGAAATATATCTAAGGCACTATTTGTATGCACATTACCTGAAGGGGTAGATCTCTCATGGGTTTCTTCAACAAAGATTACCTATTTTGCGTCTTACAACCACTTGAAAGATATTACTTAAAACTTTAAGATGTGTACTCTATGGTGTTATAATGGATACTGAATTGGTTGACCAGACCAAAACACTCTGTGAAGACATTCACAGACAATGAACTATAAATCTGTCTGGCGTCAAGCTACTGATATAAAGATTGGCGTTCATCACCGGAAGACCCATATCTAAAGTTCTGCACATAAATTTAGAAACTATTCAGCTGTCAGTCAGTGAGCAGCCAATATTATGCCATGTGTGCAGGTGAATGCGCGCACGCATGTGTGCGTGTGTGTGGGGGGGGGGCATGCGGGTATCAGTGGGAGGCAGGCAGGTCTATGTGTTTTCAAAACAACCGGACCTCGACGGTTACGGGTTGTTCCTCCAAGTAGGTTATATCTCTGTACTAGTAACTTAGCTTGGATAGTAGCTGTATATACAGAGGTCTTATCAGAATTGCAGCTTGTCCATACACTGTGTGGTTTCCGATCTTGCGGAGTCAAGGGAAGATTCTTCTTTCAGTTTGCACTCCCAGTGGTCATGGACCTGTTTTGTCACCATTGATTTCCATACTCCCTTACTTGGCAAGTTCTTCAGGAGACTGTATGCATCCGGCAGGCTATACGTCTGTAGCATCTGATTTGCTATCATTACCAAGCTATAGGGCCATGTTGCCTTGACAGCTAATTGTCTTTCAATGATCTCATGTCCGATGGAATTCTCTCTGTGTAGCATATTCACAAAAAAGATCAGAATCCTTTTGTGAATTTGGCCTTCCACTGGTAGTGCTCCAAGCAGCAAGTAGGCTGCAGCATTCGCACAACTGGCAGGTAGATCCTGCATGCGTTTTAGATTGGCCCTGTAGAAATCTTACAGCTTTTCGATCTAAGACTGCTTTAGGATCAGTCTCTCAAGGCTATGCAGTAGGACTGGAGTAGTATATATCTCCCAGATGTGTATTGATGTAATTGGGTTTAGGCCATTAAGTCCATACATGCCAGCACGCATTAGGGAGTAGGCTACACACCGTGCTGAATTAATTCTGCTTTCAACTGTTTTTAGGTTGTTACACGAAGATGTTCTAGTAACGTCAAGATGGGTCTCCTCAGTTGTGATCTCCAGCAGCTTCCTATCTATCAAGGGATTTGCTGGCTTTGTACCTCTTGCTACCATGGTTTTAGTTTTGGTGCTACTAAACAAGTACCGCTCACTAGCTGCATCCAGCTGTGCCTCATTTATTAAGAGTCGCATAGCTTCAGGTGCTCACGCAACTAATGCTAGATCGTCTGCACACATAATCGCGTCTGTTGGGATCGAACCGATTCTATACGTATCTGGGTGGATTTCCATTTTATTTAGTAGCTTGTTGCTCCTGCTGTTGAAAAGGTCTGTTGTTTTTGGGTAAGGCTGAAAGGCGGATTGAGCTGACCTCACTTAGGTTGAATTTGGGTTCATTGTCGAGGTAGCCCGCTTGGCTTACCCCTATCACATTTGCAGCCTGAGGATGGCGAAAGCAGCATATGTATATAGAATATCAACTGAACACATATTAAATGCATCTACTGAGATAATAGATATTCTTAATTTAATAATCAGCAGCAGGGCGTGACCATGAGTGTAAATCAGGACCTGAACAAGAAGAGCATGGACACTGTACATTTCTCCTCTGAAAACTAAAGTTGTTTTTTCATTATTGAACCACCTTCGAATTGATGTTCATTGTTGCCTACACTGAAGGAAAGCAGCTACAACGATGACACCACATTTAAAACGAATGATTGTGCGGCTGTTGCATAAGCAGACGCATCAGTGTCTAAGATGAAATCGAGGTTATGGTTTGGATGAGCAAGAATTCGTGCGGTTGTCAACTGTTCCTTCAATGCCCCGAAGGAAACCTCACACTCACGCATCCACTCGAATGGTCTATTTTTCTGTGATTTGGAATAACGGGGAGGCAATCTCGCTGAAGTGATGGATGTATCGACGATAGTACTGGCAGAGGCCTAGGAAGCTCCTCGTGTTAGTCACATACGTAGGAGTCCGCCATTCTGCTACATTATGTGTTTTCTACAGGCTGGGTGGCCACTCCATCTGCGGATATGACATGACCCAGGAACACACCATTTTGTCTGAAGAAATGGCACTTCTTGGGTTTGAGTTTGAGATTGGCAGTCTGAAACCGCATCAGTACGTTATCTAAGTTAGACATGGTCTGTTCAAACAAAGAGCCAAAAAAAACGATAACGTCGTCTATATAACAGAGGCAGATTTGCCATTGCAGGGTCATTAGTACCTGCTCAATGAGATGCTCGAATGTACCAGGAGCGTTGCTCAATCCATAAGGCATCTTGTGGGACTGGAAAAGACCGTCTCTGCAGATGAATGCAGTCTTCTCGTGATCAGCCTCATCCCTGGCTACTTGCCAGTATCGACTCGCCAGGTCAAGAGTACAAAACCATTTGGGTCCGGACAATGAATCTAATGCCTGATCTATCCATGGTAATGGATATGCGTCTTTGATGCTTAGATCATTACGGCAGTGGTAGTCGATACAAAACTGCACAGATCCATCCTTCTTGCCTGCAAGAACAATTGGACTGGCCCATGGAGATGCAGTGGGCTCAATCACTTGGCTCAATGTCATTCACTTGTTGGTATGTTTCTTCCTCTTTGTGTATGGGGGTATGATACACCGGTTGACGTACTGATTGGTTGTTCCCGGTGTCAATGTCACGTTTGTGAGATTGTGTTAACCCAACTGTGGCAGGCAGATATAAGTCATGCATATGTTCAGGCAGATTATCATAAGAAGGTGTTGCTGGTGTGGGTGTGGTGGGGTGTGTCTCCACCAATATCATATCCACCAAATGGCCACAGCGAATGCTTGGGACAACTGTTATCGGGTCGGCTGTGCCATTGACTACCCTAAAAGGTATTTGGTTCTTGTTGGTTGTGTCAACTATTATTATTCGTGGACTAGCGCATTGGGAGGTGAGCATGTATTCAGGGTCGGGTTCCAACATTGCGGTGTGTGTATTATCTCCTAATTGTGGTGCAGTGGCCCAAAGAATTTCCTCCTGTCCCGGCTCAAATGTGACTGTGGAGGCCAATATCACCACACAAGTGTCGTACAGTGATGATTCTGCTCTAAGGGGTATGCAGAGGTAAAAAATGTCTAGTTCATGTTGTCTGCAGTGTATTACGGCTTCACTGGTGCTGAGAAAGTCAGAACCTAATATGCCATCGTTTTGGATAGAGACAACTACAACTTTCTGGATGAATTGCATTTCCTCTATCGGTATCACAATGTTTATGGTGCCAGCCACCGGAATGTCAGCCCTTGTGGCTGTTTGTAAAATACCTGGCACCTACATCCGGATTCTCACTGAGCTCGGATGTTTTGCAATGTAGCATGTACACTCACTGTATCCAAAGATAGGTAACTAACCGCACCATATTAGGTCAATCAATCTGTATTATTAATTTACTGTTCTAATCAATTCACATACTGTCACAGTTCTGTATTTGGTTAGTTAGGTATATGGCAAGTAACCGTCAGTTGATATGTTTTGTTTATTTATAGAAAACTTAGGACTGCAGTGTATTTAGGAAATACTTTATAGCAACATTTATATATGCATCACCTTTTCCTGCCACCGTCATGTTTCACTAAGGTCACTGTCTGTGCAATTAACTCTGTTTAGCCCGGCATGCTACCGACTAAACCTTTCTATTCAGCTCGATAGGATAGGTTTAATATGATTAGAGAAAATTTCTTTGCTAGGAGACATATAGTGCACGCCTCTTTTCCAGTCGTTACGGTAATCTAGCCCCGTACACCGGTAAAGTTGGGTAAAATTGGCCAATGTACCTATAGGGCCTCATATTTATAAAGTTATTGTCTTTCTTCATGTTCCACTAAGCCTTGTGGCTTCTTAATTGTTTGGATGTCCCTATTCACACCATGGACTGATCTGACCCTGGGAAACTATTGGAGGTTTCCGAGCGGTGATGGCCATAGTGCGGTGTTACATACACTCCCCTTGTATCTTAGAATACTCGTTAGTTAGTGTCATTGCCAATGTAGGATGCACCGCGAAAACATATTATTATTATTATTTCTCTTTATGTCTTTTAGGATATATTTCCTGCACCGCAGTGCATATTTGGACAACTTGGATATAAACCTAATGTTAAGTTATCTCCATAAGATGTGGTGACGGACGAGATGCGCATCTCCACTGAATTCCATACAAATGTCTGGGCAAGATATTGGAATCTGCCATACCCTTGCGGGAAGGACATTTACAGTGGATATTGGTCTCTCTAATCCTCACCATAACGACAGGTCAATTGGAATAATCTGCCTGTGTAAAAAAGTAACCATCGTTCTGTGATGTTTTATGTGGTTACTGAGCAAGGCATCCGGATTCTCACCGAGCTCGGATGTTTTGCAATGTAACATGTATGCTCACTGTATCCAAAGATAGGTAGGGTTGCCACCATTTGTGGCCTAAAATAGTTTGTGTCTCTAAAACCTAAATGATAGGTTAGGCATAGAAGAAGGCCCGCATACATAAAAGCAGCACCTACAAATGCAGTATCTTGGAACTATATAAGACGGTGACTTGGGAATCCTGCAGGAATCGCTCGTCTCGTCTTCACGTAAAACAGCACGGAACACTTTTAGTTATAGTTTCACTAGGATGGTCTTTTCTTTATAGCACTTTTGGTTGAATACAGAGTGCCCGTTTCTGGTCCGATCTCTCCCTTCGCTTCTGCGGTGGCAGCATTTTCCTGTGACGGAGGCCTGCGCGGGGCACTTGCCTCTCGCAAGGATCCAGTGATGGCAGCCCGTGCGAGGCTACTACTTCTCACCAAAAGACACAGCATCAGAAGTAATGCCCGCGTGAAGCACAACACCTCTCGCCACTCAGGATTTTCTTTTCTTTCCTATTCCTTTTCAGCATAGAGGTATACTAGCTTATATTAAGTTAATTAGTGATATCGTATGCGGGAGCCTCTTTTACAGTGGTACCTCTGCTGACCTGTGAGTCTGTGTGGTACCTCCGGTTACGCCACATTTAAAGGTTCATCATGCTGTCTCTATGTTATGTATTATCTAAGTATCATTGTATCACAAACTTGTACGGTTTGTTTAGGTATATTTAATTACTTTTAGTTATTTTAGGTCACCCTTCAAAATCTTGTAAGTCCATAGATCACGAAATTGCTATGGACAGGCATACTGGTGACACAAATTCATGGGCTTACACTATACAATGTTAGCGGCGATGGTCGCATGGCCCGACTGGAACAATTAGGACCATGTAGGAGCCGGTCTTTGTTTCCCGCTGGTCAGCATCGTTCGGAGTCTGTAACCCCGAGACCGGGAGCTAACCTGCATCACCGTTCGTCATGCACAAGTGGTGCGGGGTATGCCTCAGAGCGACCCAACGCGACCTGGTGAGCTACAACTGGCACCCGATGTGGGGCTCGAACCCACAACCACGCGATTAAGAGGTAGCCTCATACGATGGGCAAAACGCTCACATGCTCACCGACTATGTCCAAAATTCCAGCATTGCGGAATTATCAGCACTGCATCTACAACAGTTCTCGCCCATTAGTGAGGTGATATTCCGTGATGCCTCACAAGCGGGAACTGAATTTCGCACACTTTCAGACGTCTGCGATAGGCCACCACCATCAGGGCCAGACCGTGGACGTTCTCAACAAAGACCCGTATACAGGCAAACTTACTATCCTACTCACCACTATTATTCACCCTCGTCATCAATAGGTGATTTGTGGCAGGGTAATAATAATAATAATAATAATAATAATAATAATAATAATAATAATAATAATAATAATAATTGCAATCCCTATAATGTACAACCTCCCGCATTGTCCCCCTCAAATGTACCACCTTATTTTCAGGGGACATCACGTCATCAACGGAAGGAATCAGCACCTCCGTTCCACAGATACATCAGTCATGCCACATACCGCACCCATCAGCCCACCGCACCACCTCAATATGAGAAATGTCTAACACTGCAACAACCAACTATTTGAAGAATGACCGCTTTATCAACATACTGCACCGCCTTCTCTCCATAGGCCAATACCGGTTTATTGACCAGCATTGGGGCAGGCCTCAGCAGATTTAACCACACAGCCACATATTTACTATGATTCTTCTTATAATCAGCCTCCTCATCATCAACAGCAGCACCAATGGGAAACACCAACACCACCACCACCATCACCCGCACATCGACCACCATCAGCCTTCTCATCAATCTCCCGAGTACCACCACCACCCAGATTTGCACCACTCAGTTCTTCCCGTAGGACTGGCCGGGTCATTCCTCCCCCTGAATTTGGTGGGGAGAATGACTGGGCCAACTACAAAGTCCAATTTGAAATTATTAGTAGAACAAACGGGTGGAACAATCAGCAAATGGGGGAATATCCGGCCGCGAAGCTTTCAGGAAAAACACTTCAAGTTCTCGCAGACCTCAGGACTGATTACACCCCCACCTACACACAATTAGAATGCGCGTCATCAGAATGATTCGGCGACACCGCCCTAGGAGGAACTAGTCGTCTTCAGTTGAAAATCTGTGTCGATGCATGGGAGAGACGTTATCAGTGTTAGCAAGCCGCATCCGGAGACTAGTCACCCATGCATATCCTAGCACCAATATTGAAGGCGTCACTTACCTACACCTAGGTATGTTCATCGATGCATTAAGCGGTGAACCTGCTCTCAAGGAGAAACTATTTCTCGCTGACCATGGTAGCTTATCCCAATTAACGGTTACCACGGTACGAATCGAAAGCTGCTTGGAGCGGGAGAAAGCTAATCCCCGCCAATTACACCTGATCAATGAGCTAGACGGTGCAAACATCGCCACATCATCTGCCACCGCACAACACCACCGTGACCTCAGCAACAGAAACAACTACACAACAGCAAGCACCGCATCCAAACCACTCCAACCAGAATCACGCGTCTAGAGGAAGGGGGCGTGGCTACCGAGGAGACCACAACAGAGCCCCGGGATGTGGTAACCAGCAAAACAACACCAATTGACCCAACATGCACGAAAGGATAGACGAGATCAACAAACAGATCTCCGCACTCACCAATCTTGTCACTACACTGAGCACCAACCTCGCCACCACACACATTAGGATGGCAAACACCACCAACACCACACCGCCACCGAACACCTGTTATGGATGCGGTCAGCCAGGACATTGGTGGGACCGCTGCCCTAACTGACCTCCATCTACCACACCCACCGCTGACTGCAGGACACCACCGCCTGACAAGCCATTAAACTCCTAAGGGCACCGATTGAAGAGTCACCTCGGTGCCCATTCTTACAACCCGGCTCAACTGTGGCCTTCGTACAACAACAACAACAACAACAACAACAATGTCCGGTGGCCAACTATCACCATCAGGCATCAGCATTTTCATGCACACCCATACGCACAGCTTCATATATGTCGGTGCCTACGATGACTGCCCCAGCAGCAGCACCGCCATCCCCCTCTTATGGACAAAGTGGTCCCGCGATGTCCACACAAACCTTCTTTTCTGTGTAAAACGGCAGTGGTAGGTTGTAGCACCTCCGCTGAAACAACGTTTCTGCAAGCACCACGTCCCACCACCAAGACACCAAATTCTCGGTGTCCCTTGGTGGTATTCAACACACCATCCCACACAGCATCATCTCCCCCATCCACAGACAGCAGCGGTATGGGAGAAACTATTCACTCCGCATCATGGATTTGTAAGCGATGATGCTGCCGGCGATATGAACGCATTCCACGACATCACTGTTTCTTCTGTGCATCAACAAAACCTCCCATGATGCATTGTAAGAAGTGGCTCACCCAGGTAGCTCTCATCCGTGATCCCGATGATCCCATCCGCATCCCTGTCTACATGAACACAGCACATACAGAAACGGCAACAACTCCTTCAGCACTGCTACCACAAGGTCCGTCTTCACTAAAGCACTCACAGCTGCGGTGACGACAGACTGGCCCTTTCCTCACTCAGCCATCAACAGCGTTAAAAGAAGCCATCCAAAAACAAGCTGACTACATACAGAATTATTCCATTCTGCACCACCTTTCACAGACGGCATCATTGGAGACCCTTCAACAGGTGTACCGAAAAATCATCTACAAGTGTGCCTGTCTGTTTAGCGGTATTTCCACCAGTACCACCATTGACACTGGGGCTTCCATCACCGTTTTCAACAAGCGCTTGTATGAGAGCATCCCACCTCATAAAAAGCCACCCCTTAGGCCCACAAACATCTGTTTACAGACAGCTACAGGAGCCGATGTAACCGTGGCTGGAGTAGTTAATCTTGCTATACAAATAGAGGAGATGTAATTCATACAGCGAGTTGTCATCGCCTCTATTCAAAACGGCGCCCTTCTTGGCTCTGATTTTCTTAGTGCCAGCAAAGCCATCATACACTGCAAACAACAAGAACTCGACACACACAGCCGACGAATACCTCTTGGACCAGAGTCGTCATTATATGACACGTGTGCATTGATACTTCCAAGTACAGCCACCATTGAGCCGGGACAAGAACAAATCTTATGGGCCACCGCACCACAGTTAGGAGACAACACACACATCACCATGCTGGAACCCGACCCTGACTATATGATCGCTTCACAATGCGCAAGTCTCCGTATGATCGTGGACACCACCAACAAAGAACACATACCATTTCGTGAGTTCAATGGCACAGCGGACCCTATAACTCTTGAACCGGGAGTCCGTTGTGGCCATTTGGTGGATGTGATTTCTTTGGAAACACCAACACTCACCATTGCACCTACAGAAAGTACTGATGATATACTGGAACATCTTCATGATTTGTACTTATGTGCCACAGTAGGATTACAGCAACCTCAGAAACAACAAATACAGACTTTATTATATAAGTATCGCGATAGTTTTTCATCGGGAGACATGGATCTCGAAGAAACTCATCTTGTGCGACATTCCATCGATACAGGAAATAATCGCCCAGTGCGACAATAAGTATGATGTCTTCCCATTCATAAGGAAGCGGAAGCGCACCAACAAGTTAACGACATGTTGCGGACCGGTATTACTGAACCATCAGCATCTCCATGGGCCAGCCCGATAGAACTAGCAGGTAAAAAGGACGGATCCTTGCGGTTTTGCATCGACTACCGCCGCCTTAATGATCTTAGCGTTAAGGACGCTTATCCACTTCCTAGGATAGATCAGGCCTTGGATTCCCTGTCCGGAGCCAAGTGGTTTTGCACACTTGATTTAGCTAGTGGCTACTGGCAAGTAGCCATGGATGAAGCTGACATGGAAAAGACCGCATTCATATGTAGAGATGGTCTGTTTCAATTCCGCAAGATGCCCTACGGCTTGTACAACGCTCCTGGAACTTTTGAGTGTCTCATTGAGCAGGTATTAACCAGCCTGCAATGGGAAATCTGCCTATGTTATATTGACGATGTAATCGTCTTTGGTCCCACATTTGAGCAAACACTAACAAATTTGGACACCATGCTTTCCCGATTCCGCATGGCCAATTTAAAGCTCAAACCAAAGAAATGTCATCTCTTCAGACAGAGCGTCAAGTTCCTGGAACACGTCATATTCGGTGATGGAGTGGCTACTCAGCCGTCAAAAACAAAGGCAGTAGCAGAGTGGCCAACGCCCTCTTCGATCACAGAAACTCTGAGTTTTCTCGGTTTATGCCAGTACTATCGCCGATACATCCATCATTTCAGTGAGATTGCTTTACCCCGTTACAAGATCACTGAAAAGGATCGACCATTCGAGTGGATGAGTGAGTGTGAAGGTTCCTTCAGGGCATTGAAGGAACTCTTGACGACCATCCCGATTCTCGCTCATCCTAATCCAAACCTCCATTTCATCTTGGACACTGACCCATCAGCTTACGCTATTGGTGCAGTTCTATCTCAGGTCACAGAGGATGGAACAGAGCAGGTGTTGGGTTATGGTTCACGTACATTGAATAAAACAGAAAAAATATACGCAACCACGAAGCAAGAACTACATGCGGCGGTACATTTTGTCAAGTATTACAAACACTTTATGTACGGCCACCCATTTACAGTCCATACGGACCATGCCTCACTACACTGGCTCAGAAACCTAAAAAATCCAGAGGGCCAGATAGTGAGATGGCAGGAATCCCTGCAGGCCTATAACTTCAAC
This sequence comes from Chaetoderma sp. LZ-2023a, assembly GCA_034401795.1. Taxonomy (NCBI): domain Eukaryota; kingdom Metazoa; phylum Mollusca; class Caudofoveata; order Chaetodermatida; family Chaetodermatidae; genus Chaetoderma; species Chaetoderma sp. LZ-2023a. Next base: position 87,217 of record JAVVLW010004492.1, read on the forward strand.
GTTGTTCACCTTCCCGGCAAATTGCATGGTAATGCCGATGCCCTCAGCAGAATCGGGAAGGAGATGATCATGAACAGGCTGAAACCGTGACACAATCTACACAGCCATCTCCGGACGTACCCGAATTGCGGTGCACAGAGTGGAATCTGGAGAAAGTCACACACAAACAAGCAACAGACACGCATACACGACATATATATGCATGGATCCAGGAGGGGGTACATCCTCCCAAGGAATCTGTGACACCACTATCTCCAGCGGCCAAATATTACTACCAGTGGTAGGAGGAATGTCATATCGACAACAATGTCCTCATCAACAGCCGCCTGGTAATCCCGGAAAGTTATCGGAATAATATATTACAACAACTACATGATAACGCCGGGCATCTAGCCATGGAAAGAACATTGACACGCATCAAATGGAGATTCCACTGGATCGGGATTTGCGATAGTGTGAAGGCATGGGTTGCCAAATGTATCTCATGCCAAAGGCGTGCTGTTGGGCAGCGTCACTACGCACCTCTTCAAATTAAGATAGTTGGTGCACAGTTGAAGCGAGTGGCTATTGATGTGCTCGGACCCTTGAATACGACGGATGATGGAAACAAGTACATCCTCGTATTACAAGATTACAAGTTGGTAGAGGAATTTGCACCTACAGTAGCGGTGGTCTTGGCAAGTAATGTATTCTGCCATTTCGGTATGCCCTATGAACTACACTCTGATCAAGGAAGTAATTTTGAGAGCCAGCTCATATCAGAGCTCTGCAAATTGTTTCATATCGTCAAACAAGGATGACTCTGTATCACGCCCGGAGTGACGTGATGGTGGAAAGGTTCGATAGAACTCTCGCGGAGATGCTTACTAAAGGAACACACTTTGATTGTAGAGATTGGGATCTTAGACTTCCATATGTACTCATGGCTTACCGCACTTCAGTCCATTCCAGCATGGTTTACACGCCTGCTCGGTTAATGTTAGGCCATGAATTAGCCTTACCCCTGGATTTGGCTATGCCCCGAATACCAGGAGAGAAAAATTCACCATCTCTCTATGTGGAACTCTTGCGGCAGTGGATAGAACAGGCCCATGAGTTGGTGAGAGAAACTTTATCCACGGCACACCGGTGGCAAAAGACAGGGCACGACCGGAGGGTGCATGGAAACCCATATGAAGCAGGAAAGATGGTATGGGTGCACGATTCACGACGATCTGCAGATGTGCCACGTAAACTGAGTTACCAGTGGAAAGGCCCCTATGTGGTAGTAGGTAAGACATCGGATGTGACCTACCGTATCCGTGCTCCAGATGGCCTGACCTCAGTCATCCACTTAGAATGGCTTAAACCATGTGTCAGTGACAACCCAGCACCAAAGCTCGGGCTGGGCGTTTCTCGTGACACTAGTACCCAGACAGAAATTTCTATGGAAAGTGGTATTCCCACGATTAGCGCAAAGCACCACGGTGCCAGTTCATCCCATCTTCTACCAAGCCAGAACACCGGTAAACAAGCAGCTAATGCTGAGGACGATGACAAAATACGTACTCGCCCTCTCCCTCCTCATCAGCACCGGTCTACTCGATCTGGGAAGTCGTATTTGAAGAACTTCTCATTTGTACTGTCCAAGGGGCTGGATGGAAGGATTGTTCCACCGACCTCTTCACACTCCCACCCACTTCATGCTATACCCCCCCCCCACCATTATAGAGTTACCACTAGCGGAAGCTAAGGCTGACCCAAGACATGCTTCCTGTGGGGTGGAACATGTGATGAATAGCATGGAAGTGAAGAGGCTGGATGAAGCCTTGGCATGTCTAGAACCGCAGAACTGTACAGCAAGGTGTACCCGACCACACCCCCAAAGTGCCGGACCAATCCCCAACCAAGCGGTACCCCTATCCATCACCGCACCACCGCCCCGGATCCAACTGGCGTCCCTCATCTATACACCAAGTTCGGACATCACCGGCCCAGTCCATTTCACACTCCACTCGTCATCTGTTGACCATCAATCTTCAGATATGAGAGACACTGCTGCTACAGAGGCGGTGGCATTCTGCACTGCACCGACCAACAATACCCCCTGCGGTGGACAGGGAAGCAGCCTGTTCAGCAGACTCTCGGCTCGAATTTTCCTGGTGTCTAAAAACTATGACAAGGCACACACTGCCGTGTAACGGGAGATGATCACATTCCCCTGTCCAAGGGCCACCCTCTCCATAAGGCCCACCATACTCCCTGTGAGCAGTCAGGACATCACACCGCAGACAAAACGGCATTTGCATACAGAACACACCTGCCTTCATGACTGAATACGTCAATTCATCACACATCACACACATACTTTGTTATACTCAGCATAACGGAGACAGTCATCACCGACAACAACACCACTTAGCAGCACCTAACGGTTTTAATTAAGCACCGTTAGAGACATAAAGTTTCCGCAACAAATCCCTCCGCATAAGATGTGGGAGAAATATTCTCTCCCGCAAACGCGACTCACCGCAATAACAACAGACTTGGCATTCACCAGCGTGGAAAACTGGAATACGACCACTGTGCATAAAGATTAGCATCATACAGCAGCCCGGAATTCCCTACAACAGTTCACTATCGTGAACTTTTCTCCCGCACACACCTTCTTATTCGAATACGGGAGAACTGATCATGCGGATAGGAAGAATACACTGCAGCCATCTACAGTACACGCTACGGGAGAACCGTCGACCATTCCCCCCCCCAACCTGTCCTTCCTGGACATGTCATACAGAAACAGCTAACGATACTACACTTCATTCACACGTAATAACACTCAATATTATTAAGAGAGTAAGATGCCCGTAATGTCGTCAGTCATAAGTAGGATTTTGCTACTGAAAAGTTGAATTCGATAATTGATTGATCAAAGTTACAACAGCATCCTTCAGGTCATCTATGCACTAAAGTAACTCTATCCTGCCCACGGGCTCAGCCATTACAGAGCGAAATACCAGCAGATTCGATCAAGTTGACACCGCACCACCGTACCCCTGCACCCAGCGGTAATAAAGATATCACCACAGCGCAAGTATCATCCACAGATAACCAGCCACGCGTATCAATCAAAATCACCAACATGTCAGAAACACAGACACTCAGGTTGACTGTATTCACAATCTCCATACGACGGCATTGTAATTGTAAAAACTGTGACACCCATATTTCCGAGTTGTAGTGTAATTATATATATATATATATATATATATATATATATATATATATATATATATATATATATATATATATATATATATATTATATATATATATATATATATATATATATATATATATATATATATATATATATATATATATATATATATATATATATATATATATATATATATATATACATATATATATATATATATATATATATATATATATATATATATATATATATATATATATATATATATATATATATATATATATATATATATATATATATATATATATATTATGGAAGGCCATCAGGGTCACAATTCGGTATTTATTATGCATAATAATTCGAATTATTATGCATAATAATTCGATTTATTATGTGTAATAAATCGACCAATCAGAAGGCTGGAATTGCTGGTATTCGTTATTAATTGGTTGATTTAATACACATAATAATTCGAATTATTATGCATAATAATTCGATTTATTATGCGTAATAAATCAACCATTCAGAAGGCTAGAATGGCTTTTATTCGTTATTGATTGGTTGATTTAATACGCATAATAATTCGAATTATTATGCATAATAATTCGATTTATTATACGTAATAAATCAACCAACCAAAAGGCTAGAATTCCAGGTATTCGTTAATGATTGGTTGATTTAATACACATAATAATTCGATTTATTATGCATAATAAATAAATCAACCATTAAGAAAGCTAGAATGGCTTTTATTCGTTATTGATTGGTTGATTTAATACGCATAATAATTCGAATTATTATACATAATAAATCGATTTATTATACGTAATAAATCAACCAACCAGAAGGCTAGAATTGCGGGTATTCGTTATTGATTGGTTGATTTAATACACATAATAAATCGAATTATTACGCATAATAAATCAACCAATCAGCGCAACCCTCGTGCAGCGCCTGCTAGAATTAAAGTCTGACAAGGCACGTGTTTTAATTTTGCACTGTGTGTTACTGTGTTTCGTCATTTAAGTGCGTTTCCCGCTCTTGTTCAAATATTATTAGTCAGACTATCTAAATTCTGTCATGTCAAATATTAAATCCTTATAATACCCACCCACCCTCACAGTATTATTAATTATTAAAATTTCTTTTTTAAGGATAGGCCTATAGTTAAGCCTGCTCTAAAGCACACCTCTCTGTAAAGACTCCACCATTGAAATATACCTAAAGGAAACTAATTAGTCCCAAGCTAAATAATCGATGTATTTGACCCTCCATATACTGTACACCTGTGTATAAAGGACAGTTTTATATTGTCACCAAGGCATCCAGTCCTTTAAAGACAGGTTTTATATAGCATACTGTATTATCGACTTCTACATTACGGGAGGACAAATAGCGGGCATGCCAGCATAATCTTTTTCTTATCATTATCTGTAAATATTATATTTTGGCTCTAACTCTGTAGAGTTCCGAGAATAAACTACTACTACTACTACTACTACTACTACTACTACTACTACTACTACTACTACTACTACTACTACTACTACTACTACTACTACATAATAATGTTTCCATTTTAGGTTAGTTAGTTAGTTTATGTTCAGGTTTATTTATAAGCGAAAACAGAAACACGAGAACAGAAACGCGCTACGTCACGCCACGTGCCGTAATAAGCCGGTTCCGCGTGATGCCAAGGACGTGTCAGATCTGGTCGGAAAATAGGACATGAGAACCGCTCACTTTTCCTCAATTTTGTAAAGCTATTAGGGGAAGGCGGGGCGGGTGAAATAATACCCCTTCTATTTCTTAAAATCTGCACCCGTTAGTTTACTTTGCTGATCATCATTTCCCCGGTCGAGTAGTAGTAGTAGTAGTAGTAGTAGTAGTAGTAGTAGTAGTAGTAGTAGTAGTAGTAGTAGTAGTAGTAGTAGTAGTAGTCCACTTGATTGGCTTGGAATTGAATAAAATCACTGCTTTCGGACATGCATACGCGTACGTATAAATGTAATCACGCATTCGGATACGCATACAGATACGGATACGCATGCGCGTTAATGGAATCCTAGCTTAACGCGTTTGCGTATCCGTATGAGTGATTCCATTTGTACGTATGCGTATACATGTCCGAAAGCGGTGATTTTATTCAATAAAATGGAAATCTACTACTACTACTACTACTACTACTACTACTACTACTACTACTACTACTACTACTACTACTACTACTACTACTACTACTACTACTAGGCCTACTACTACGGGTCACCACTACAAATCAAGACTACCACCTCACACCCACCACCACTGGATAAGCTTCTGATCTGTCTTTGGAATTGGCGTCTTTATGGTCTGGATTTCTAACATCAAACAGGCATGAATATGTTCTAAATAATTCTTTCACCTTCCACCGCGCTTACTACGAAGTTAACTTTATTTTGGAACACAGGTGTACAGAATAATGGCATGTCGATTTGTGGAAAGCCCTTGAATGACGTAACAAAAACGTCATTTTCAAGGAATCCCGTATCCGAATGAAATCGCTACATGTAGCTATCGGATTCGGATACGGACAGGTTTCGCATACACATACGGACATATGGAATCATACTATCTATTTGTAATTGGAGCGAAAGAAATTTCGGATACGGATACGCATTAATGGAATCCTAGCTTTAATGAAATCCTAGCTTAAAGCTATGCACTGCTCCTATCCTGTTGACCGTTGACATATTTTCCAGAAGTTATGGTTAAGTGCCTTGTTCTTAGTTGTATAGTAGCTAATGTCGAAAGGTGTCCATGTAGCCACATTGGAAGTCAATGGGTCTATGGTAAAATGTGCCATCATGTAGAAAATAGAGGCCAATAACTCCGGTATTTGAAAGCATATCAACTTCTATATGTCATAGATATTCAACAATGGAATTTTTGCCAAATTTGGTTTTAAACTATTCACAAATGGCGAAACATGCCATGGACAAGCTCCTCAGGTAGAGTACGCAGTAATATGTCACAGAATCTGTATCTAGATTTTTATTGTGTCAAATTAAAGGTGCACATTCACACCAAACTGCTTGAAAATAAAATCGTTAAAATTGTGTACTTTTAGATGCTTAAAATTGTGCTCTGCAATGCAATGAAACGAAATAAATCTTATAATATGATGATTATATTGCGTATAATTAGACTCGCTCCGTAAGGGGAATAAGATATTGCGATCGGGTATGTCTGTCTGTCCGCCGGCATGCATGTCTAGCTGTCTCTGTTTATTCGTCCGGAGCTGTATCTAAAAAACTACTATTCCGATTTGGCTCAGACTTTAACACAACCAAGGAACACGTGGTCCAAGAGGATTTCCAGACTTTGCCTTAATCCGAATGAGAGAACCTTGATCTGGATCGGGTCAAATTCTGGATCTGTGGATATCTCGGACACTACTCGGACACTATTGGTCCCAAATTTTAACACAGGAAAGGGTGTGACCATACACTAGGATTTCACAAATTTGGTCGTGGTACATGAAAATCCGAAAAATCCGTAAGAATCCGAAAAGTCCGATAAAGGCCCAAAAATTATTTACATTATGACAAAAATGTGAGGACCAGGGTCTCCAATCGCTGATTGCTCTTGCTTAACATAGCCGTCTTAGTGGTGAAGTTGAATTAGGGACTCTTGTCTCTAATTCAATTTCACAACTTAAAAATAATTATATTAATTTATAGTATTGAAATCCTCATTTATTAAGATTTATTTCGTTTCATTACATATATAGGTACACATTCTAAGCCTAGCTATACAATTTTAACAATTTTATTTTCACGATTCAGGTGTGAATATGCGCCTTAAAAATCAAATTACGTCTGATGACATACATGCGCGCCTGCATAGCATGACCGTCGCAAATATGGACTGCCAAATTACCAATGGATAGGTGTAACATGTGTCATCTATAACTTGTCAATGTATTAAATGTAGCAACAGATTTCGTATAGTTGGAGTGAATTAGTAGCCGATATAATTCGTATATATCTACTATTTCAGGTGGAGAGTTGTAATTCACGGAGGAATTGATGGATTCAGTCGAATGTTGGTCTTCCTTCGCGCCTCACACAACAACCGCTCTGACACTGTATTACAATGTTTTACCGATGGCATTGCTAGATACGGTGTTCCTTCCCGTACCAGGTGTGATTTAGGGGGAGAGAACAATGACGTGTGCCTGTTCATGGAGTCATTTCGTGGACAGGATAGGAGCAGTGCAATGCCCGGTAAAAGTACACACAATCAGCGCATCGAGCGATTGTGGGTAGACCTATGGAGCGGTGTTAATAATCTATACCACGATTTGTTCCATTTTATGGAGGATGAGACAATGTTAGATTCCAGTGATGATCTCCACATATGGGCTTTGCACTACGTGTTTCTTCCTAGAATTAACAGAGATCTAGAATCCTTTAGAAATCAATGGAACAATCACAGATTACGTACAGAAAAGCATGCCACACCAAACCAACTCTTCGTACAGCATATGCTGGCTCGACAAAATAGCGACTTGGAAGGGGTATTGGACATGTTTCCAGCATCATAACAGACGGCGGAGACAACGGCCACCGGTACTGCGTTGATAACGACAGAAACAGCTGACGAACAAGGTGCAAATAATGTAGCTGCCCAGGAACAGGAAAGTAATACCACTTGGACAGATACCGTAGATGTTCCACGTACCGCCATGCCGCTTTCAGACACCGAGTTACAACAACTACGAGACTCAGTTAACCCACTCGACGATACACTGGACAGATTTGGTTTACAACTATACACACGAACCGTAGAGTTTATCAATGAACACGTCGCAAGTTAGCCATCGATAGCCATTATGGCGTTGTGGGGTGGCAGAGCTGTCTTGTAATCTGATCTATCACCTTGTCTGTTCGTCCACTTTCCTGTTTCGATGCTTAAATGTATGGCTATATTTCTGTCTTTTAAAAAGTGCACATTCACACTAGAAAGTGTTAAAATAAAATTGTTTAAATAGTATACTTTAGAGGCTTAATTTGTGTACCTCAATGTAATGAAGCGAAATAAAGCTTAACATATTGTAGATATGGGATTGTCTTCTGGGGAGTCATGACCCCGGGGACATCTTACATTTGCAGTCTAAGACCCCAGTGAATTACCATATTTGAATACCAGGCGAGATAAGGAACGGATAACACGATGAACGAAAAATGTAATAGATGTAATAGCGCGATCTAGTGTGTGCTCAAGTCGATGTGCGAAACTAACATGAAAATCTAATTAATACAGTAAGTAAAATTGGAATAGAATAGACTAAGATTTAGGGCAGCGAGCTGATGGAATCTATCGGTGGTTGAAAGATGAAAGTTGTTGCTGCAGTCACGGCATAACCTTTTATCGTATTCAGCAGAAGTTACGACCAATAGTTTTCTAAATATTCAAGCAAGAGCGTCGGTAGGGGCTACGGACAGAGTATATGTATGTAGCACAGATTGAATGAATCATAGAATGACATAGTAACGTGGCGACGACCGACTTACCATGAGACCGGGGTAATGGGACCGAATTTCTATAATTGTATAGAGGCGACACCCACGACACCAGATACGGCGCCGGGTGTGGTGAAGTGGATATGCCACTTGATACCTACTTCGTGACACCCTTGCAAAATGCAGGCGCAGGCCTAATAAGCAAGGGGCCGGACATGGACATGGTAGCGTCTGGCGCCAAGAAGATTAGAAAACCAGACGAAAAAATGTCGAAACACTCATCCACCAGTATCAAATTTGGGGAGGTTATCGGATAGGATTCCATCACTTAACTTGTTCGGTGTTCTATTCATAAGAGAGAAAATCGTGATTTGATTAGTCAGGATGACGTCACAATCAATGAGCATTGAATCAAACTCTGGAAAGAAGAACCAAAATGAACATGGTAAAGAACTCGAGAGAAGTATAAAAAGTGGACTTTAACGGTAATAAAAAAAAAAAGTCCGGTCCGCCTCGTACCTTGTACCAAGTTCGCGTCGAATGATTTTGAGTAGCCAGTTTGAATAGTATAGCAAATCAGAGTAGTTGAGAGCAATACTAGTTCATTTAAGAATAGATAGGCAAATACGTATAAAGTATTAGATTGTAATTAGTGAGAGTAAAGCTCACAAATTTTAGTCATATCGTACAGTTAGAATAGAATAAATCTATCACCTTGATAACCAAGGCACGAGTTTGGTGTTATTAAATCTGGATACTACGGAAGACCACCTTAGCGAATCTATACGTTCTGAAACATTAGTCAGATCAGGCCCAGATACGAATATAAATATCGTCTGATACATCTTTTAGACGAGGCGAGCTCGTATCATCCTCTTTCATCCTCGGTAAGACAGGTTGTCGCAGCAACCTCACATACAAGTCTTGCCGAAGTGGGAAGAGGGTTAATTCACGAGGACCCGAAGATCAAATATCTTCAGTGGTGAGCCCACTGCCAGGATCCAGAGCACCCAACCGTGAGTAGTAACATACAGTATATGGCCCAACCAGGAACGCCGCGCACTAATTCGGCAACAGTACTGACCGACGTCGCTGACCGTGTACGAGCGTTCCTAGAAACAGCGAAAATAACAGACAGTACCAGAATCACCCAACATCGCGAGTATCGCGCGGGGTCGACCGTAGAAGTAACTACAGAGATAAATTGCCCAGACCAACCCCGGTTACAGAGAGTCGTCATCACGTTACATTACCAGTAACCAAAGAATGGCAACAGGACCCAAAAGAACCGCTGACCCAACTATGCCACCCATAGAAATACCGGTAGCACACCAGCTTCGACAGGAAACCATCACCGCTATGCAAACGATGGGCGTAGCGATGGCGGGAGCCATTATAGAAAGCAGCGACCGTCGGGAAGCTGAACGGGTATACCGGAAGGAGATCCAGGAGACAATATACCGCATTCAGCCCTGCGACGGAGTGGTACCGGAAGAGGTACGAACATTTTTAGATGAGACAAGGAGAGCGTGGGTCGCAAACGAGGGGAAACTAAGGGGCGTACCAGCCTACGTCATAACCCGAGCGGCGCGCGGCCAACTGTCAAGAGCCATTGATGGGTTCTTGGTAGGCAAGGTTCGAGAAGACGTCACGTTCGACGAATTTTATGAGTATATCACTGTAAACTTTGTATCGGCCAATGAGGGCGAGCGCATTAAGTACGATCTAGAAGGCGTACAACAGCGCAGGAACGAGACGATCGTAACCTTCAACCGACGATTCCGAGAGATGAGCGCGCGCGCGTACCCAACTGAAAACGCCGACAACCGTCGGACAGTGCTGGGGATATACCTTAAGGGTCTATCCGACCATCGCCTTAGCAAGGGAATCATACGAAAGAAGACTGCCACCTTGGCCCGGGCAATCGAAATTTCAGAGGAGGAGGCTACGTGCGATGACCTACTTCGAGCCATGAAAATCGACGAACGACGGGAGGAAGGCATGGAGGTGAATATGGTAGGTCCGGGGGAGGAAAGAGAGATATGGAACGTAATACGGACCATGAAGAAGCAAACTGATCAGCAAAGCAAGATGATCGAGCAACTGTGTGGCTTGGTCAGAGATCTTCAGCTACAGCAGCAGAAGCCGGCGGCCGAGGCCGCCCAGCCCACGAAGAAGACAGCCACGCAGGTAAAACAACGCACCCCACCCACGTCCCGACCAGTCAGAACGGGACGAGAATTGCAGCACATTACCTGCTACAATTGTGGCCGGGTTGGCCATTACAAAAGTGACTGCCGCCAAGCGGCACAGCCGCGGGAGAATGTTGGTAGACAGGCTGCCCAGCGACCCCGACAACCGCGACGGGCGCCGCCTATGACCTGTAACCAGTGCGGGAGAGAAGGACACATGGCCCAGCAGTGTTTTGGGGAATATATGAGACGGCAGACGAATCCTGCCATGACGGTAAAATGTTTCGAATGTGGTCAGGATGGACACTTCGTACGGGATTGCCCGCAAGCACAGCATGGCAGAAACCGTGCGCCATCGACGTTGAATAGCCAACCTCGAATCGCCGTGAAGAGACGACGAGAAGAAGACGTTAACATGGACGTTAACGAGGTGAATGATCGACGTACGGACGACCGACAAACTACACCTCGCGAGTGTTCGCGCAATGTTCGCATGGACATGAACAATGCTAGACGCGACCGTGACGAATATGTCGACCGCGACGGTTTTGTGTTAACCGGGGAGGGGACGGATGAAATGGGCCGTTATTCATACGGTGCCGGGCGCAGTTCGTCCTCCCGCCGGAACAGTTACGCAGAAGTGGTCAGTGGACGAAGGAGCCCTTCGTTAAACAAGGACGGAGGAGACCGTTGGTAAGCATACCGACCGAGCGGTTTCTAATCCGTCTAAGATTGGATAAAAACGGTCCATTGGATCAGGGTAAGTACCTGCATGCCTTAGTGGATACCGGTGCTAGCACATCCTTGATTCGTAAAGATATATGGCGTAGCATGTTGAATGCTAGGCCATTGAAAAGAGCAAGAACGCTCTTGGCTGTAAATGGTTCCCCGATAAAGTTGTTGGGAGAAACACAAGTAAAATTCGAGAACGCCCGACCCATCCCTAGTACGATTGTGGCCAGAATGAGGCATGAATGTTTACTTGGAGCGGACGCTTTGCACCTGGGAAATGCAAAGATTGACTATCAGGCCAAAATAGTAGTATGGTTTGGCCAGGTATATCCTTTTGATTATCCACATAGGGAACAGACAAATTATGTCTATGCAAGTTGTAAAGAAACGACCGGATACAAAGATATCGACCAAGTCATGGTAGACTTTGCCGATATCTTTGATACGGCTCGTCCAAACACATTAGGATTGGTCCCCAAAGTGAGGTGTACGGTACCGACAGGAGATGCTTACCCTATAAGACAAAAGGCCTACCGTCTACCGTTGGCCAAGCAGTATATAGTCAAGAATCAAGTGGCTGAAATGCTGGCAGCGGGCGTCATAAGACCATCGTCATCGCCATGGGCGTCGCCCATTACGTTGGTCCCTAAAAAGGACGGGGGGACTAGATTTTGTGTCGACTACAGAAAGTTGAATTCTGTGTGCAAGAAGGATAGTTATCCACTGCCAAACATAGCCGATATTTTTGATTCGATGTGCGGCGCAACGATATTTTCGACTATGGACTTGAAGTCTGGCTATTGGCAGATACCAATGGACAGCCAAGACATAGAGAAAACAGCGTTCGTTTGTAGTGAAGGCTTGTTCGACTTTGTTCGGATGCCGTTCGGTTTTGCGAACTCAGGTGCCGTATTTCAGAGGGCAATGAACGATGTTTTCCGAGAATTCGTGGGAAAATATCTGCATGTTTTCGTCGACGATATAGTCATATATTCGAGAAACCCGTCTGAGCATGCACAGCATTTGCGCACAGTTATGCGTAGAATTCGAGAATATAATTTGCAAGTGAAAAAATCTAAATGCGATTTCGCCCAACCATCAGTTGATTTGTTAGGATATCGTGTTTCAGCACAGGGAGTGGCTCCTCAGGTCCAGAAGGTCAAGGTCATAAGAGAAATGTCACCACTACGCGATGTGGGTGAGGTGAGAAGTTTCCTTGGAGCTACAGGTTATTACCGCTCTTGTGTGCAAGGCTATGCCGAAATTGCTAAGCCTTTGATAGAATTGACTAAGAAATATAAACGTTTTGAGTGGGGTCAGGAGGAACAGCAAGCATTTAAGAAATTGCAAAACTTGCTGTGTAGTGAGACGGTTCTCACATATCCAAACTTGAATGCTCCATATAGATTGTATACTGATGCGTCTAGCTATGCGATAGGTGCGATACTGGTACAGGTAGATGACAAGGGTATTGAGCGGGTGATTCAGTATGTTAGCTCTACTCTTAAAGACAGTCAGTTGAATTGGCCTGTGATAGAAAAGGAAGCTTATGCGGTAATATATGCGCTAAAGAAGCTTAGACCTTATCTATTTGGCGCGCAGTTTACCGTGTATACCGACCACAAACCCCTAAAGAGTTTGTTTGTGGGCGAAGTTAAAAACACGAAAGTGCAGCGCTGGGCGGTACTGATTGCCGAGTACGGATGTAAGATTGAATACATCCAAGGCTCGAAGAATATTCGAGCGGACATGTTGTCCAGGTTACGTCGACCGGTGGAAGTCGCAACGTTAGATACAGGCGACTTTGTGATACCAGATGTCGACGAAGGAGTGTTACCTCACGTCCCTCTGGAAGCATTCGACATACCATATGACGAATTGTGTGCCGACCAGACCAAGGAATACCCGGAGTTGTTCAAAAACACCCCGGAGGAGTATATGGTCAAGAATGGCATTTTGTATTCTTTAATTACGCCTTCAGCGTTGGACGCTGAGTACCCCAGAATTGTCTTACCTACCCTGTTCCGTGAGAAAGTGCTCCGGATGGCTCATGAACGAGCTGGTCACCAAGGTCTACAGAAGACCATCGGTATGGTAAGAGATTCTTTTGTGTGGACGTCTTTAAGAAAAGACGTAATTCGTATACTTGAAACATGTACGAAGTGCCAGGTCAACCGACCCGTCACTACCCGACCTAGGTATAGTGAAATGCCCATGGCCAATTATCCGGGTCAGATAATTGGAATGGATTTGATCGGTCCATTATTAGAATCAAATAAGGGTAACGTGTATATCATGACGGTGATCGATCACTGCTCTGCTTGGGCAGAAGCATATCCGATTGCAGCGAAGACATCTCAAAATGTGGAAGAAAAGTTCTTCAACGAGTATGTCGCGCGTCATGGCGTCCCTGAGATTGTAATAACCGACCAGGGTAAAGAATTTTGTTCCCATTCTCTGGAGGAGCGGTTTAAGGAACACGGTATCGACCATAGACGGTCTAGCCCATACCATCCGCAGACCAATGGACGTACCGAGAGATTCAACCGCACTCTTAAGGAGTTGATCCAGAAAGGGGTGAACAATGCCTCGAGGGCGTGGGAGGACGAGTTGGGTGCGGCTTTGACAGCGTACCGCAGTACTCGTCATTCAACGACCGGGTATACACCATTTTATTTGACTTATGGGCGACGGGCGAGATTACCAATGGCCGTTCCAATCGATGCGTCGCAAGACCTTGGTGAGAGACTAACGTATCTCAACAACGCCTTGCTACGTGCTCGGGAGGGGACAGCTAGATCTCGAGAGATTCACAGGGAACAGGTTAATAAGCGTGCGAACGCTGGTGAGTTTAAAGTGGGGGATTCGGTGGTCGTCAAAGCTGAAGAGAGGATGAAATTGACCTCTCGCAGCGACCCCGAGTATGAGATCTTCAAAATTAACGGACCTGTGGCCCATGTCCGCCATCAAAGGTCCGGGAGAATGCGTGTGCTTAATATATGTAAGCTGCGCGTAGTCGACTCGGAAATGTGCTGGGACGGGGTGCGACCACGCCCCATTCGTAACCCTACCAAGGGGACGAAAGCTAGCCATCACCCCAGGACGATGTTGCCCGAGCCAGAACCTATGGTCACCGACGCAGATACGACACCCCAGGTTCGTAAGAAGCGGCCAGCTTCGGATATGGAGCCAGAGGTGCGTACAGGGGGTAAGAGGGTTGACCGGAAAAGGGTGCAACCCAGTACCAATCGCAGTCGAAACCATGAGTCACCAAGTGACGTCATCGGAACTCCTAGGCCCATGGTGATTGACGCTCCAGAGGCGGCACCAGAGCTGCTCTCTGAACCAATGGAGATGCTTCCATCGCATCCTTATATGCTGCGCAAGCGCAGACATATACCAGATGACGATTATGACAGCAAGCAACTCAGGTTAGACTTGAAGCGAAAGCAAGGGTATGGGCGGGACAACGAATCCGGTAACAAGCGACTCTGAATTGGCGTGATAGACTCCGCCCTTTACGATGACGTGCTATACGCTGATTTCATCAGTCGTATAAATGCCGTTATTCGGCGGCACAACCGCCGATAGGTGTATTGTATCGCTATACTTAACATCGCAAATTGCTAGTGCGTAAAATATCATAACAATTAAAAACTAAAATCGTTCGCAAGATACAAAAAGTTATTCGTTTGAATTGTGGGTTTTAGCTTTGTACCGGTAAGCATCCCAGGGCGTGGAATCATGTATATTTTACGATTAAGTGTGGTGGTAACAGTAGTATGTTTAATAAACGGATTGTGTAAAACGTCTAGTGTACATAGATTACCAAACGGAGTAATGATAACTGGACCAGAAGATATGTCCATTATCCGGGCTGAATGGACCGTAGTGGTGTCTATCGACCACCCATATTTGCCCGCCGGATTTCTGGAACGATTAGCACAATTCTGTGTTCTTATTGCGGACGTCGGCCGAAAGACATCATTAAGCATTCGAGACATTTTCGGTTTGCAACATCGTGTTAGCAATATTAGGAAGATCGCTGCTAAGACACAACAAAATATGGTGAGTAGGGACAGTGTACGACACAAACGTGGCTTATTCAACTTTGTTGGGGACATAGCCTCGTCCCTATTTGGTACCGCTACCTCGGGTGATATAGATGCGATTAAAAAGATAGTAAAAATTGCTATGAGGGACATGAATCGTCTGGTACATTTTTCCAACGAACTGGCGTCCCATGTGAAACTGGCATTCGTAGGGATCAATACCAACGTTGACCGTATCAATGAAATTACCACTGGCCTAGTAGAATTAACTAAAAACGTGAGCGATATGTTTAAGGTGTACGCCGCCCGACATGCCGACTTGTACGCGTTAGTGCGCCTGGGACACGTTATTGACTCCGCCGAAAGTGTAGTATATAGTTACCAGAGGGCAGCAGCGCAGTTTCATAGACAGACGGCGTCCCTAGAATTAGGTAGGCTGACGGAAGAATTATTCAGTTCTACTGACCTAAATTCAGTGGCCAAACAAGTTAATATAGGAAATCGACTGATACGTCCATATCAGTGGTACTACCGCAACGTGGTCGTGTATCCGTTATGGAAAGACGACTCACGACTCCATTACGTAGCGACGTTACCGCTAATTGACGGGGGCGAATATATCGAATACGGGTTGCATGCGTGGCCGGAACCGCTAAGTGCTCGGGGATACTACATGCAAGTGCGGATAGCGCGGACCAGCATCGGTCTTGACACCAAAACTGGGTGGTACTTCACGCCATCCGAGTGTCGTGGGGAGGAGCCCCGGGTGTGTCATGGTCCACTACGGGTCGACAAGACCCACGTTCCATGCATTGTAAGCCTGTTAACTAATACGACCGACAGTGCTTGTAATATTCAGCTCTCCAAATCGAATGAAACTTCTAGCAAATTGTTTGCCGGTAAGCGGATAGGCGTTGTGTTACAAACGTTCGGGGAAACGATGGATATACACTGTGACGGACGATTGACCGACCGTTGTGTGGTGGGTAATGGGGTATATGCATTAATGTCTGCTGAATGTGGTTATAGCGGGAAGGGCTGGCAATTCGAGCCTGTTGCGTCTTATAGTAGGACGTACACTCGGGTTAGCCTGGCCATTGAGATGCCCCATTTGGATGTGTCCGGCGTTCTAAATCAATCCATGATAGTTGACCATTTAAAACTACAGCCATGGGACCATTTACAAAAATCTAAGTACGTACCGCTAGCACCGTTATCCATGATCGACCCGGTGATGGTCGATGGCATTGGGGTACATTCTTTCATATCATATTCAACTGGTTCCTTCGTAGTCGTGCTAGTAATTGTGCTTATATTATATAAATGTGGCGTGTTATCACGCATGTGGAAGGTGCTTAAATGCAAGCCACGTGTGGCCCATAAACGCAAGCCACGTGCGGCCCATAGTAGTGAACCGCATACTGCAATTCGAATGAGTACACCGACTATTCAGGCCCAGCAGCCCCCGAGACCTGCAGCTCTACGGGAGCCGCTGCTGATGGCAACCGGGTCGTCGCCTAACGCTAACGCCGGGACTGAGATCGACCCGACGGCTGCCGACTGGATGGAGATGGAGATGTACGCTGACGTGGTGGATCCTAACGTGAGCATAAACCGCTTGGAGGTATCACCATGACATTTTGGCACTAACTTTATATGTTTCTACTGGAACAATAATTGGTGAATATTAGTGATTGTAGCACGAACTTTATCTTGACACCGTACTGTGTACTGTTTTATTAATAGGAAAAATTCACATGATCTGTAATGGTATTTGCACTGTAGGATTAAGGTTTTGAACTATAATGTTGTGTCGTATGACGACGAATCGTTACGACACGCGAAAAGTGTGTCGCTGCTGACCATGTTGTCACTGATGGCTGTAACGGCAGTTTATATTAATACATTATGTAATATATATATTCACTTGTTTTAAACTGTACCGATTGCCCGCTTTTATTGTTAAGTTACGCGTGAGACGGGTTACGTCCACGGTTTAATGATGCCATTAATGTGTTTCCGGGGGCGGTTAGCTACCCGGACATGTATGTTTGTATAATTATCAACCATACACTAACAAATACTACTAACTGTATTTCCGAGCATTCCGCTACTCGGACAAGTATTGGTGTATAATATATCGACCTGTATTATTATCTTGACTAATTGGATGAATATCATGTGGTATCCGTCCAGGCTGCTGGTATAGGTTTGGGTTGTTGATAGTCCACAACGAGTTAGTTGACACTCTCTTTAAGGCCTTAAGAGAGATAGTCAATTAACTTTGGTTAAGGGGCGTATGTAGATATGGGATTGTCTTCTGGGGAGTCATGACCCCGGGGACATCTTACATTTGCAGTCTAAGACCCCAGTGAATTACCATATTTGAATACCAGGCGAGATAAGGAACGGATAACACGATGAACGAAAAATGTAATAGATGTAATAGCGCGATCTAGTGTGTGCTCAAGTCGATGTGCGAAACTAACATGAAAATCTAATTAATACAGTAAGTAAAATTGGAATAGAATAGACTAAGATTTAGGGCAGCGAGCTGATGGAATCTATCGGTGGTTGAAAGATGAAAGTTGTTGCTGCAGTCACGGCATAACCTTTTATCGTATTCAGCAGAAGTTACGACCAATAGTTTTCTAAATATTCAAGCAAGAGCGTCGGTAGGGGCTACGGACAGAGTATATGTATGTAGCACAGATTGAATGAATCATAGAATGACATAGTAACGTGGCGACGACCGACTTACCATGAGACCGGGGTAATGGGACCGAATTTCTATAATTGTATAGAGGCGACACCCACGACACCAGATACGGCGCCGGGTGTGGTGAAGTGGATATGCCACTTGATACCTACTTCGTGACACCCTTGCAAAATGCAGGCGCAGGCCTAATAAGCAAGGGGCCGGACATGGACATGGTAGCGTCTGGCGCCAAGAAGATTAGAAAACCAGACGAAAAAATGTCGAAACACTCATCCACCAGTATCAAATTTGGGGAGGTTATCGGATAGGATTCCATCACTTAACTTGTTCGGTGTTCTATTCATAAGAGAGAAAATCGTGATTTGATTAGTCAGGATGACGTCACAATCAATGAGCATTGAATCAAACTCTGGAAAGAAGAACCAAAATGAACATGGTAAAGAACTCGAGAGAAGTATAAAAAGTGGACTTTAACGGTAATAAAAAAAAAAAGTCCGGTCCGCCTCGTACCTTGTACCAAGTTCGCGTCGAATGATTTTGAGTAGCCAGTTTGAATAGTATAGCAAATCAGAGTAGTTGAGAGCAATACTAGTTCATTTAAGAATAGATAGGCAAATACGTATAAAGTATTAGATTGTAATTAGTGAGAGTAAAGCTCACAAATTTTAGTCATATCGTACAGTTAGAATAGAATAAATCTATCACCTTGATAACCAAGGCACGAGTTTGGTGTTATTAAATCTGGATACTACGGAAGACCACCGTAGCGAATCTATACGTTCTGAAACATTAGTCAGATCAGGCCCAGATACGAATATAAATATCGTCTGATACATCTTTTAGACGAGGCGAGCTCGTATCATTCTCTTTCATCCTCGGTAAGACAGGTTGTCGCAGCAACCTCACATACAAGTCTTGCCGAAGTGGGAAGAGGGTTAATTCACGAGGACCCGAAGATCAAATATCTTCAATATGATGATTTAATTCCGTACACATTATTATAATTTTATGGCTACGAACTTGAATTAGGGATACATGCCTCTACTTCAATTTCGCAACTATTATATTATTTATAGTAATGAAATCATCATGTTACGTCTTTTCGCTGCATTATATTTGTACCCACAATGTAAGTCTCTAAAAGTATGCCATTTTGTCAATTTTATTTTGAAGCACTCTGCTGTGACTATGCACCTTTAAATAATTATTAATACAATAATAATTGGACAGACTGGCAGGACCTCTGAAAGACTGACGGACCGAAATACCAAAACAATCAACTTATACATGTTGATAGTGGCAAGTAAAAATTCAATAGAATATAGGCCTAACTGGTTGAAAATATTACTGTTGAATGCTGATGAAAGTTGTTTATATTGTACCAGCTGATGAAGGTTGTTTATATTGTACCAGCTGATGAAGGTTGTTTATATTGTACCAGCTGATGAAAGTTGCTTATATTGTACCAGCTGATGAAAGTTGCTTATATTGTACCAGCTGATGTAAGCTGTGTATATTGAACCGGCTGATGAAAGTTGTTTATGGTGTACCAGATGATGAAAGTTGTTTATATTGTACCAGATGATGAAAGTTGTTTATAGTGTACCAGATGATGAAAGTTGTTTATATTGTAGTGGCTCATGAAAGTTGTTTATATTGTACCAGCTGATGAAAGTTGCTTATATTGTACCAGCTGATGAAAGTTGTTTATAGTGTACCAGCTGATGAAAGTTGCTCATATTGTACCAGCTGATGAAAGTTATTTATATTGTACCAGCTGATGAATGGTGCTTATATTGTACCAGCTGATGAATGCTTATATTGTATCAGCTGATGAGTTGCTTATATTGTACCAGCTGATGAGTTGCTTATATTGTATCAGCTGATGAAAGTTGTTTATATTGTACCAGCTGATGAAAGTTGCTTATATTGTACCAGCTGATGAAAGTTGTTTATATTGTACCAGCTGATGAATGGTGCTTATATTGTACCAGCTGATGAGTTGCTTATATTGTACCAGCTGATGAATGGTGCATATATTTTACCAGCTGATGAAAGTTGCTTATATTGTACCAGCTGATGAATGGTGCTTATATTGTACCAGCTGATGAGTTGCTTATATTGTACCAGCTGATGAATGGCGCTTATATTGTACCAGCTGATGAAAGTTGCTTATATTGTACCATCTGATGAATGGTGCTTATATTGTACCAGCTGATGAAAGTTGCTTATATTGTACCAGCTGATGAAAGTTGCTTATATTGTACCAGCTGATGAATGGTGCTTATATTGTACCAGCTGATGAATGGTGCTTATATTGTATCAGCTGATGAAAGTTGCTTATATTGTATCAGCTGATGAAAGTTGTTTATATTGTACCAGCTGATGAAAGTTGCTTATATTGTACCAGCTGATGGATGGTGCTTATATTGTACCAGCTGATGAATGCTTATATTGTATCAGCTGATGAGTTGCTTATATTGTATCAGCTGATGAAAGTTGTTTATATTGTACCAGCTGATGAAAGTTGCTTATATTGTACCAGCTGATGAAAGTTGTTTATATTGTACCAGCTGATGAGTTGCTTATATTGTACCAGCTGATGAATGGTGCATATATTTTACCAGCGGATGAAAGTTGCTTATATTGTACCAGCTGATGAATGGTGCTTATATTGTACCAGCTGATGAAAGTTGCTTATATTGTACCAGCTGATGAATGGTGCTTATATTGTACCAGCTGATGAAAGTTGCTTATATTGTACCAGCTGATGAAAGTTGCTTATATTGTACCAGCTGATGAATGGTGCTTATATTGTACCAGCTGATGAATGGTGCTTATATTGTATCAGCTGATGAAAGTTGCTTATATTGTATCAGCTGATGAAAGTTGTTTATATTGTACCAGCTGATGAAAGTTGCTTATATTGTACCAGCTGATGGATGGTGCTTATATTGTACCAGCTGATGAATGGTGCTTATATTGTATCAGCTGATGAAAGTTGTTTATATTGTATCAGCTGATGAAAGTTGCTTATATTGTATCAGCTGATGAAAGTTGCTTATATTGTACCAGCTGATGAATGGTGCTTATATTGTATCAGCTGATGAGTTGCTTATATTGTACCAGCTGGTGAAAGTTGCTTATATTGTACCAGCTGATGAAAGTTGCTGCTATTGTATCAGCTGATGAATGGTGCTTATATTGTACCAGCTGATGAAAGTTGCTTATATTGTACCGGCTGATGAAAGTTGTTTATAGTGTACCAGCTGATGAAAGTTGCTTATATTGTACCAGCTGATGAAAGTTGTTTATATTGTACCAGCTGATGAATGGTGCTTATATTGTACCAGCTGATGAATGCTTATATTGTATCAGCTGATGAGTTGCTTATATTGTACCAGCTGATGAGTTGCTTATATTGTACCAGCTGATGAATGCTTATATTGTATCAGCTGATGAGTTGCTTATATTGTACCAGCTGATGAGTTGCTTATATTGTACCAGCTGATGAATGGTGCTTATATTGTACCAGCTGGTGAAAGTTGCTTATATTGTACCAGCTGATGAATGGTGCTTATATTGTACCAGCTGATGAAAGTTGCTTATATTGTACCAGCTGATGAATGCTTATATTGTATCAGCTGATGAGTTGCTTATATTGTACCAGCTGATGAGTTGCTTATATTGTACCAGCTGATGAAAGTTGTTTATATTGTACCAGCTGATGAATGCTTATATTGTATCAGCTGATGAGTTGCTTATATTGTACCAGCTGATGAAAGTTGCTTATATTGTACCAGCTGATGAAAGTTGCTTATATTGTACCAGCTGATGAATGGTGCTTATATTGTACCAGCTGATGAAAGTTGTTTATATTGTACCAGCTGATGAAAGTTGCTTATATTGTACCAGCTGATGAATGCTTATATTGTACCAGTTGATGAATGTTGCTTATATTGTACCAGTTGATGAAAGTTGTCCATATTGTACCAGCTGATGAATGTCGCTTATATTGTACCAGCTGATGAAAGTTGCTTATATTGTACCAGCTGATGAAAGTTGCTTATATTGTACCAGCTGATGAATGGTGCTTATATTGTACCAGCTGATGAAAGTTGTTTATATTGTACCAGCTGATGAAAGTTGCTTATATTGTACCAGCTGATGAATGCTTATATTGTACCAGTTGATGAATGTTGCTTATATTGTACCAGTTGATGAAAGTTGTCCATATTGTACCAGCTGATGAATGTCGCTTATATTGTACCAGCTGATGAAAGTTGCTTATATTGTACCAGCTGATGAAAGTTGCTTATATTGTACCAGCTGATGAATGGTGCTTATATTGTACCAGCTGATGAATGGTGCTTATATTGTATCAGCTGATGAAAGTTGCTTATATTGTATCAGCTGATGAAAGTTGTTTATATTGTACCAGCTGATGAAAGTTGCTTATATTGTACCAGCTGATGGATGGTGCTTATACTGTACCAGCTGATGAATGGTGCTTATATTGTATCAGCTGATGAAAGTTGTTTATATTGTATCAGCTGATGAAAGTTGCTTATATTGTATCAGCTGATGAAAGTTGCTTATATTGTACCAGCTGATGAATGGTGCTTATATTGTATCAGCTGATGAGTTGCTTATATTGTACCAGCTGATGAAAGTTGCTTATATTGTACCAGCTGATGAAAGTTGCTTATATTGTATCAGCTGATGAATGGTGCTTATATTGTACCAGCTGATGAAAGTTGCTTATATTGTACCGGCTGATGAAAGTTGTTTATAGTGTACCAGCTGATGAAAGTTGCTTATATTGTACCAGCTGATGAATGGTGCTTATATTGTACCAGCTGATGAATGCTTATATTGTATCAGCTGATGAGTTGCTTATATTGTACCAGCTGATGAAAGTTGCTTATATTGTATCAGCTGATGAAAGTTGCTTATATTGTACCAGCTGATGAATGGTGCTTATATTGTATCAGCTGATGAGTTGCTTATATTGTACCAGCTGATGAAAGTTGCTTATATTGTACCAGCTGATGAAAGTTGCTTATATTGTATCAGCTGATGAATGGTGCTTATATTGTACCAGCTGATGAAAGTTGCTTATATTGTACCGGCTGATGAAAGTTGTTTATAGTGTACCAGCTGATGAAAGTTGCTTATATTGTACCAGCTGATGAAAGTTGTTTATATTGTACCAGCTGATGAATGGTGCTTATATTGTACCAGCTGATGAATGCTTATATTGTATCAGCTGATGAGTTGCTTATATTGTACCAGCTGATGAGTTGCTTATATTGTACCAGCTGATGAAAGTTGCTTATATTGTACCAGCAGATGAATGGTGCTTATATTGTACCAGCTGATGAATGGTGCTTATATTGTACCAGCTGATGAAAGTTGCTTATATTGTACCAGCTGATGAATGGTGCTTATATTGTACCAGCTGATGAAAGTTGCTTATATTGTACCAGCTGATGAAAGTTGTTTATATTGTACCAGCTGATGAATGCTTATATTGTATCAGCTGATGAGTTGCTTATATTGTACCAGCTGATGAAAGTTGCTTATATTGTACCAGCTGATGAAAGTTGCTTATATTGTACCAGCTGATGAATGGTGCTTATATTGTACCAGATGATGAAAGTTGTTTATATTGTACCAGCTGATGAAAGTTGCTTATATTGTACCAGCTGATGAATGCTTATATTGTACCAGTTGATGAATGTTGCTTATATTGTACCAGTTGATGAAAGTTGTCCATATTGTACCAGCTGATGAATGTCGCTTATATTGTACCAGCTGATGAAAGTTGCTTATATTGTACCAGCTGATGAAAGTTGCTTATATTGTACCAGCTGATGAAATTGGACATCATGTTTGTACCTTGGAAACCAGCTGTCTATTTCGAAATCGTTTGACCGAAACTCGTTGCTTCCACCAGAAACAGTAACTGTCAAATACAATGTTTTGAAAAGGATCAATAGTGAATTAACAGTAGCGAATTAATCGCTCCGCATCGGCGCCTATAGAGAACACTATCCACAACACTTACGAAACAATATTCGGGTGTTTTCGTTATATTCAAGTACGCTGTATACATACGCACACAGTTGGCCAACGGCAAAGTGTGACGCACCAGCTACGTCAACAATTGGTTCCAAGCTAAGTAAAAATTTAGTAAAGGCTTTTCCTCAAATAATTCCGATTCATTTCCATTTTTCCGGTGGTAGTTTACTTAAAGATGCATATTCAGAGCAGATTGCGTGAACATAAGATTGTTAAAATTGTATACGTTTAGAGGCTTAAATTGTGTGCATAGAAGTAAGGAAACGAAATAAATCTTAACATATGAAGATTTCATTCCGTATAAATTATTATAATTCTTTTAGTTGTGAATTTGAAAATAGGGACTCGTAAAGAAATTGAATAAATTTTAACATATGATGATTTCATCACGTATAAATTATTATAATTCTTTTAGTTGTGAATTTGAAAATAGGGACTCGTAAAGAAATTGAATAAATTTTAACATATGATGATTTCATCACGTATAAATTATTATAATTCTTTTAGTTGTGAATTTGAAAGTGTCTCTAATTCAATTTCACAACTTAAAATTTATATTAATTTATAGTGATGAAATCATCATATGTTAAAATTTATTTCGTTTCTTTACATCTAGGTCCAGAATTTAAGCCTCGAAAAGTTGTGAATATGTACCTTTAACATTGTATGAAATTAGCAATAAACGTCATTTGCTTTACCCTTCCTTTAAACAGAATTAATTTTTTGTTCAAATGGGAATACGATAGGACGTGTGTCTTATACATGCATCTCCCATGCACATATTCTACAGCAAATACATCATTATCAGCAGTATATCCACAAACCCACACACACGCACGCACGCACGCACGCACGCACGCACGCACGCACACCACCACCACCACTGTCCCCGCGAGCTTGCAAGAAGTGTGGACACAGGTATTGCATTAATAGGCAAATATCGCTGTATCAGCAATATCTGCTTGCCCATATTGTAGGACGGTCGATCGAATGAAAGTTATGACCGGGTCTGATTTGTAAAACGTGTCGCACGTTTCTGAAAAAAACACCCCAGCACGTTCCTAAAAAAACGAAATACTAAGTAAATATCTTCAAAAGCTTTGAAATTAATGCAGCAACAACGTCCAGTGAAATTATTTTGCAAACTAGTGCCCCTTACCCTCCCCCCCCCACCCCCTCTCTCTCTCTCTCTCTCACTCTCTCTCTCTCTCTCACGATTAACTGGAGAAAATGACCAATTCTCCTTATACCACATTCGAGTGTACGCATTGTATATTATTGATAAATCAATTTAATAACTGTTGAATATTCTGAAACTAATTTGCCTTGTGAGTATGTTCAATGCAGTTTCTCTCTGTGCCTTTTTCAAGTGTACGAACTGTATGTCATATATAAATCAGAAATTTAATGACTTTCGAATATTTTGAAAATAATTTGGCTGAAAAACACTAAAGTTACCTTCTCTTTGTGCAATTTTCAAGTGTACTGTGTGAGTCAGAATCTAATAGCTGTTGAATATTTCGACCGTTCTCCTTGTGTTACTTTCGAGTGTATGAATTGCATTTTGTTGATTAATTTATAATGAACATAATTATGTATATCAAATCTACCGTCATGAAATATACTGTCAACTGTAATGCCTCACATGCATGAGTGTAATAAAGTGAACTTGAACTTGAGACCATATAAGAAAACAGACTGAGGCGGGCGGCACGGTCTAGGCGGCGGTAAATGTGTTTCCACGATTAGATAGATTGTTCAATCTGTTGTACGACGTGTACTGCACCCAACGGGTCGTGCAAATAATTGTATAATCAAGGGACCGTTACAATTTATCCATCCATCACATGATGTCATAATCACCTACGTGACGTGGGCATGAATGACTCCATTAAGTCCGTCTTAACCGCTTAATAGTCCGACACGCCGCACGAATTGTATGTCTTGCTATTAATAAACATACTGTTGAATATTTTGAAACTAATTTGACTGTATGCAGCAAAAGAAAAATTAGTTTCAAAATATTTAACAGCTTACACAGTATAGTTTTCTGGAAATTGATAGTCAGGGAGTTCAGAGATCGATCACTGACATAGCTACTCGATACGGGAACGGAGTGTGAGGGCGAGGGTTGCGCAATGGGACGATGCTATCACATCGGCTGAAACAAAAATTGTGAGTGTAGGTTCAAAACTCTTCGAGATCTGGCCCGGACAAGACAATTTTTTACGAATTTTAGCCATTCATGTGCGATAGATAACTCTGGCGAATATGGGTGGATTTTGCCGAAACGAAATCATGATCCTTCGTCTATACCGAACACATCTGATTTCTCCCGGTGTATAGTCTCCAACATAATATGTGTGTGTTATTAAACGTATTAGGTCGTCGAATATTGTGTCAGATCAATATACCCAATACAATTTTATTTGTGATAAAAATATGTAAATTTGCGTCTGTTCAATTTCCCTTCAAATTACCAAACAATAATTTTAAGAATTTGTGAAGGCTATATAGGCCTATTCGGTCTCCAGAAAACTGTACACAATGTGTGAAATTTGACGCGCAATAACGTTCAAAATACACTTACCACTGCCAGAAAAATAGACAATCGGTCCTCTCGGCAGTAAACGCGCTGGAATATGTTGACGTCAGAATATGACGTCAGACATCAGAAGCTGACGCCAGCAGCGCGTTTACCGCCAAGAATAACAGGGTTGTAACCTATATTACATAGGACCAATAGCTTTAGAAGTGTATGCTATTATGATTGGGGAGGTGGCGGGTTAAATTAGGAAGGGTATATTTGAACTATAATACTTTTATTAGTGAAGTTATTTCAATGCCTTTACGACAGTTAGAAAGTAATTTTTAATCTTAAAAAATAGGTCTAGGGTCCGATCAAAACCAATATCCAGCAAAGTATTTACACGAACCGATTTGTCATTTGCGACAGGTCAACTCGGGGAAATCGACCCTAAAATCGTAGCATGAATTTCCGCATTAAAGTGTGACCTTGTGGATACACGCATGCTTGTTAAGTGATGACGTCATTTAAGCGTTGTGACGTTTAATTTTAAATAATACGTCACAATTCTTATGACGTCAAACTATTCAGCGTAAAGACCAAGCACAACGGTAGCAAAAGTGGCTTTAATATACAAGATTGTGCAATAAATAATATAATAAAAAGTTTTATTTTAAAATATTACTCTGTTTTACGTTGTATTTTTCAATTCTGCGTTGTCCTCGAAAAACCCGAAATAGAAACGCTCTATATTGTATGACGTCATCAGAGGGACCTATCGCTATCGTGCGAATAAGTCATTGTGACCCTGTTGCGCGATCGCGGATTGTTGTCAAATATGCCTAACCGTTGTGTGGCTTAAAGCTGCGCTAATACTGCAAAACAAACAAATGGAATTTCGCTGCATATTTTTCCGAACAAATACAATTTATAGGCTAGGGTGCAGTGGGTAAATTCCATACAAAGAGAGCAGATTTCCGCGAACCCAAAGATGGCTCAGTACAACAGCCGTCGTCTGCTCTCTGCATTTCGGCGCAGATTGTTTTCGAGTAGAAGCACAGATGGTTATACTGACTGGTTATTATATACATAATTTGGAATGCTTATTTAGATTAATTATGAAAAAATGCGCACCCCATTAGGCCTAAGAAAGGCCCCCCCCCCCTCCCTTCCACTTTCTTGCCAACAAAAACCGCAAGAATAAAACAAATACTACTTTGCCTATTACTACTACTACTACTACTACTACTACTTACGCCCTTTGTCTAAATATAAGGCCGGGTAACGTCAAATCACGACATCAAGAATTATTAACAGCTGTCTAGCTAGTCTATCTATAGTTCAAAACCAGTAATTTAGGTCAATCGTCTAGAGTCATTTGCAGCAGAGACATACATAGTACACCTATCTGTTTGCAATGCACTGTGTGGATAATTTTTGGAAAATCTAAGACTTTCACCCCTAAAATTGATCAATCAAAATTCAGAATAGAAGTTCTGGATTCTACCATGATAGGGGCACTCTAGCCAAAGTTGGTTGAAATATGTCAAGCAGTTATAGGTTTTTTTCATAAAATCTAAGATTGTGTTTTCACAAAAGTATGTTTTATCATTTTGACAATTTCTGGTACATTTTTCATAAAAATCAAAGATTTTCACCCCACAGATTGAGGAATAAAAATTCTGAACTGTAGTTCTGGAGCCTACGACCATAGGGTCCTTCCAGCCAAATTTGGTTGAAATCGGCCAAGTGGTTAATGAGGAGTAGTGTTTGAAAGCAAAAGTTGACAGACACGACGGATGGTCGCCACGGCATAAGGAGATTTGCAAGGTGGATGTGGCGCATCCTTGATCACAAAGTGAGAAAAGTTTTACCTACATGTGCCATTTACTGAAATTAACACTAGCCTGTTACCACTGTTAGCCCAACTCGGTGGCCTAGTAATAATTTAATAGCTAAAGTAAACCCTTTAATGTTCAAGGCAGTCAAAGACGTCATCTGAAGTGATCTTGAGGAATGTCTTTGTGCCGACCAAGAGGACTATTTTTTTTAATTTTTAATTTACCACTGGAATGACTGGCTAGATTACCGAACCAGTCATTACGGTGGTAAATTAAAAAAAAATAGTGTTGGAATCTGGGTCCTCAAATTGTCAACCAATGTATTATGAACAATTAAAAAAAATATAACTCATTTTACGCATCCCAATATATGTTTTAATTAAGTGTATTGTGCTCATTGCCTCATGATGAATAAATATACTAGATGCTGGTCAACCTTTCCATCATTAGCGCTTCCGCAGTGGTCTTGATAAATGTCCATTTACAAATCAAGACTATTTTTGAAAATTTCCCACTGGAATGACTGGTTCGTTGGTTACAAAACCAGTCTCTCCGGTGGTAAATTTTCAGAAGTAATCTCTTGGGGTCTTGGTCAGTAAATGGACACACTAGTACACTGTTTATAGCTCAGTTCTCTCACCCCAATATATATTGTTGTCAATAGTGTGAATAAATATATAAAAAGATGCTACTGTTGCATCATTCTGCCATGTCTGTAGTTGCCTCGATAATGTCCATTTGCAGACCAACTAGACTATTTTTGAAAGTTTACCACTGGAATGACAGGTTAGATTACCAAAACAGTAATTTCATTGGTAAATCTTCAAAAGTAGTCTTCTTCTGGAATCTTGGTCAGCAAATGGGCATACACTATATATGACCCAGTTCGCTCTGGCAACCCCAATATGTATTGCTCTCAATAGCCTATACTGAAAGATGTTGCAATATTTCCATTAGTGTTTGTGTACCAGTAGTCCTCTTCATAAATGCCCATTTGCAAACCAAGAAGACTATTTTTGAAAATTTACCGCTGAGATAACTGGTTAGTTTATGGAACAAGTGATATCATTGGTAAATTGTCAAAAATAGTCATCTTAGTTTGCAAATAAACATTAAATTTTTCATCTTTCGCTAAGCATTTGCTAATCTGTGCCAATCCATGCTATCTAGACAAGTTTGTCTTTATTATCGGCCTAATATCATGGACGTATATTTTGTCCTTGATTTCAAGTTGCATCTTGTCATGATTCACAACTTGTACAATTTATCACTCTGAAATATGAAGAAACGTATGAAATGAATAAACATGGAAAATAATTACATGAATAAATACTGCTGTTTATTTCAATGACATAAGCTTCCTGTGTCTTAAAACTCTTAATTCCTTTCAATTTGAAACTGATTATAATCCAGGAAATAGAAAGTAACAACTGCGTTCTATGCGCATACTCGACGCCAATTGTTACATTGATTTTCTTGATTCATCTTGTTTCCGACATCATCATTTCAATCACTAAATTTATAATGTTAATTTGTGATGAGGTTATCGAAATATACGGCATAAACCTTTATTAGCCACCTATATTATTCAGAAAGTAGATCAGACTGACCTAGTAATTATATGGATGGTAGCTTTTGCCCAGCGGTACTCACTTACCAAGTTTGAAGTCAAAAGCTCTAAGTATGGCCAAACGTGCCACAATGGTAGTATTGTTTCTCATTGAGCCCAATACTAGAGAAAATGAAAGAAGTCAGAGAGGTACAATGAATCATTTTATTTAAATCAATGATTCTTTATAATAGGATAAAACACCTTGCCAGGCACGCACACCCGAGTCATTGGCACCGACCTCATTTCTGATACTTGGTGGTCTCTGCAGAAAGTGAATCCAGGTGAAATTAAAGAGCGAACGAATGACTGTCTGGTTTATGAGCAGCCACTCCGAACTCACTTTGTTATCCCCCGAAGTCCAAAGCACCACCTAATCATCTACTGTGTCCACACACACAGTGACACGTGTTACACACTCACACCAACGGCTTGAAACGCTTGAAATAAATATATCACAATTTTATGAGCTAAATCACAATTTATGCGTGTACGGTGTTAGTATTGACAATAATAATAATAATAATAATAATAATAATAATAATAATAATAATAATAATAATAATAATAATAATAATAATAATAATAATAATGATGGTGACAATGAAGGTGATGATAGTAAAGTTCTATCAATGGAGTGACAATGATAATGATAAGACCGATGGCAGTGACAATGATTGTGATGATGGTGATGACTGCATCTTACTATGATGATGAGTGACAATGATGGTGATGACAACAATAGTGACATGATGAGAGTAACAATTATGGCGCTTACACTGTTGATTGTGGCCGACAGGGCCGTATTTAAGGGGGGGGGGGTGGTCAAGCGGGGCAAAAGCCCCGGGGCCCCCACAAGCAAGGGCCCACCCCCCCCCCAAATTTAAAAATGCAAAAAAAAAAATATGCACTTTTTTGGAAGTTATAGGACATTTAAAGCAAACTTTATTAGTTAAGAACTCGTAATCATGCATTATAATTCTATTCTAATATTTGTGGGGGGGGGGGGGCCCAATTCTTGTTTGGTGTTCGGCAACAATGTTAATTACGAAAATTTGCAAAATAAAATAATTTTACAACGAAAGAAAGCGCCATAATTCACCCTAAAAGTAGACTCTCTGGCCGTCTCAGAGCACCTAGATGTAAAAAAATGTATAGGTGAGGACCCCCAGACCCTCCACTCATTCTTTGCCCCGGGGCCCCCATATATCTAAATACGGCCATGGTGACCGATAATGACAGTAAAAAGGCTGATGGAGATAATAGTACCAATAACAGAGAGATACATTTCTAGCTATGCCGTGTCCATTTTAGGTAAGCTCCACTCATGATTTGCCTGTGTTGGAATCTATCGAACCATGAATTCCTAGAATACCATTATCGAGGTACCTACCTACACAGATAACCTCAGCTAACCTGATGAATATTTTGAAACTAATTTGACTGAGTGCTGTTTCTGCCATAGTCAGCGCACAGTCAAATTAGTTTCAAAATTTTCAATAGAATCGGCAGAATGATTATTAAATAGTACATCTATCAGACATACAATTTGTACACTTGACGGACTATTCCAGCTTCATGACGGAGTATTTATCTCAAATATGATTGTGACATCATCCTACATGTGATGTAATTGATTATGACGCCATATATTTGAACGACAGATTAGAGTCATCCGTAATGATGGGCCTAACAATGGTGACTGTGACAATTATGATAGTTATAGTTTTATGGTGACCATGATTTAAGTAACAATGAAGATAATAATGATGGCGGACAATGATAGAAATAATGATGCTGATTATTATGGTTTCAAATTTATGCTGACCATGACAATCCTTGTCAATCTTAGGTCAATAATAAAGGCAATCTGTTGAATATTTTGGAAAAGGTTTGACTGGAAGACATTGATGTCTAAGGCAGCAATGGCCTCCAGTTAAATTATTTTCAAATTCTTCAACGGAATATAATTTTAGGTATTATGCATTGGACAGAAAAATTCTTATATTTGGTAAGTAGGCCTACCTGTGAGTGTCAATGTAGATTGTAGTTTTATTATCACAGTGACACAGCAAAAGTGACAGCATGATAAAACATAAAGAAACAAGATGACAAACACAACCGAGGACATAACAAGCCAATGTCTTTGTCATATGCCTCGTAGATGATGATGATTTATGTTAGATGACACACCCTCTTTGTCCGTTTTTATGACACAGTCTCTTTGTCCTTTTGAGCCACCCAAATCATCATCAACCAGATTTAGGGTATGGACGCTCTAATAAGGCTAGGTACGGATTGACCGGTACGGTTTTGTTACGGAATCATTACGAAGTATAAGGCCTGTATGGCCTTTTGTTGGTCGAAATATTTGAGCTTAAAACTAACCATCACTATTTCCTGTTAAGGTTAATAAACGGTTGTGACTTGTGTCATGTAGATATGATGGATACATATATCTATACATCTTATGTATTCATAATAACATATTATACGTATATACACATTTACACTTCTAGACAGTACAAGGCGCATGGAAATCATACATGTCCACCTATGCTTAAATCATGGAAACAAAGTAGGCTATACATTCTACTAGGTACTGACAATCCCTGCCAGTTTCGTATAAACGGTTGTACACATGTGGATTCAAATACTGGATCTGAAGGCGATTTCTCCAGCAGATTTGCCTAAGCGGTTACACAGACTTCAGGTATGCTCGGCTACAAATGATTAACCAGTCGGGACAGCACCTGTCTTGAACATGCGTATGGCTCCAGAATGGTTCAAAATAAAACTGTTAAAATTATATACTCTTAGAGGCTTAAGTTGTATGCCTAGATATAATGAAACGAAATAAATCTTAGCATATGATGATTTCATTACGTATAAATTAATATAATTTTTTAAGTTGTCAAATTGAATTAGAGGCATGAGTTCCTAATTCAAATTCACAACTAAACCTACGAAATTTATTTATAAGGAATGGAATCATCATATTTATTTCGTTTCATTACATTGAGGTACACACTTTAAGCCTAAAGAATTATTTAATTTCAACAATTTTATTTTCATGCATTTTGGTGTGAATATGCACATTTAAATAAGTCGTGTGTATTCTTCCTCTGGCTTATTTATATACGGCAGGGTGCCATGCAGGAACCACCTTCGTGGAACCAGAGTTTTTGAGTATACGGGAACTAAACTTGATATGGGCATGCATCTTATGGAGGTGTGCAGTGTATGAAAAGTAGTTCAGCGTGACCTACTTTGGACATACTTTTCATGGTTCATTGAACATTACCAAACATTTTTGTCTGGTCTGTAGTGTCAAGGGTTTTTTGGTATACTGGATCTACACTCGATATGTGGATGCATCTTTGGGAGATGGTGTGCAGCGTATGAAAAATAGGTCAGCGTGACCTACCTTTGACCTACTTTTCATGGGCCACTAAACATTACAGAAGATTGTCCGGGCTGAGGTTTCAAGAGTTTTTGTTATACATGAAGTAAACTTGGTGTATCGATGCAGTATATGCTGAAGGTGTGTTGTTTATGAAAAGTATGCCAGCGTGACCTACTTTGCACGATTCATTGAACATTACAGAACATCTTTGTCCAGGTTGTATTTACAAGAGATTTTGGTATATTGTAACTAAACTTAGTGTATGGATGCATTATACACTGAAGGCATGTTGCATATAAAAAGTAGGTCATCGTGACCTACTTTTTATTGTTCACTGAACATGCTTTTGACATACTTTTCATGGTTCACTGAACATTAGAGAATTTGTGTCCGTGCCATGGTTTCAAGAGTATCCATGCCCTTCAGGGAGTGTGATTATTGCCAATAGCAATTTTAATTTAATGGAGTTTATATAATCAAGCGCAAGTAGTTAAGTAGTTCTCCATAAGAGTTAATTGTAGAATCTTCGTGAGAAACCTCTATCCCGAATCTTCCATATTCTGATCTTGACACTGAATATTGGGTCATCGGCTCACATCTGTGAAGTTAGTATCATAGCCCGACTCCAATGTTTTAGTGTAAGATTAGGAGCCGAGAAACTTCACCTTATATGATAGGTCATATAGCATAGACGGTCTTGAAAGGAGTTCCATAGAGAGTTGCAAATCAAATTTAACAAGCATTCTCTAAGTATTGTTTTGCAATACATGTCCCCTACCTGGTGATATAAATCTTTAGAGATTGACAGTCAAAAACTCCATTAAAAATTGACAGAAGCAGCTGAAACTCGAACTTGATCTGTAACTTCTCATAACATAGCAATAAACCAAGTTTCAGTTATATATGGTGAAGGAGAAGGAAAAACTCGTGAAAGCTGATATGTTTGTATTTCATAAGTCGAAAGATGACGCATCAAAAATGACGCAAACGCCTGAAATTCGAACTTGGTCTGTAATTTCTCATAATAAAGTAATAGACCAATTCTCAGTTGAATATCTTGAAAGACTGCGAGAAAAAGGGCGGAAACTCGAACTTACTCTGTAACTCCTTATACTAAAGCGATGTACCAATTTTCCCTTAAATATCTTGAAGGCTTGCGA
>JAVVLW010004493.1:0-10552 GCA_034401795.1 Chaetoderma sp. LZ-2023a
CATGACACGTGTGTTATGTTGTAATGATACAACTAATACTAAACATTCTTTTTCTACCATAGAATAACGAAGCATATGTTTATCAAATTTGCGAGAAAATAACAAACAGCATGAGCATGACCTTGCTGATCCGATTGCATTAACACTGCTCCTACACCAAGATCATTAGCATCAATAACTAATTCCATTGTTTTGTTGAAAGGCTGCGCTATCAGGACAGGGTTAGAATGTAGGACTTCTCGAATTTTGTCAAATGCGTCTTTACATTCAAATGTCCAATTAAAGGGTACGTTCTTCTTTAGTAAATTAATCTGTGGTGAAGCTATTGCAGAACAATTTTTACAAATTTCTTGTAAATGCCAGTCATACCAAGAAAGTGCATTAATTCCTTCTTTGTTGTTGTTGGTGTAGGATAACTGTGGGTAGCTTCCACTTTGGCTGTTTCGGACGAACTTGACCTAATATTAGAGATATGCCTTTTATATACACCAATTGTAACATTATGTTTTGATTTACCCGTCCGTAACTTTATATTGTTTTAGATACTCCAAAGATATGCCACGGACTAGGACGCGTGTCCCAGTATATGATTCAATCGAGAACGGAAGGACGCATCCTAAAATAAGAGATTCGTTGGCCTCTGTATCTCGTAGTATTCTAACAGGTATAGGTGCGATGCTATTTTTATCTACCAGTAAGCTCATATAGCCTGTTGAACAATACAGGATATAATTATGGTCAACATTGGGATAGTCTATCTCGTTAGCTAATGTATCATGCCAAGCATATTTATCAGAATCGGAATCTTCTGTTTCATCATGGTCAAATACCATAGATGATTTGGCCTTAGATTATAGGTGGTAGCATAATGCCCCAACCCACCACACTTGTGGCATACTACTCCAGCACGGGAACGATCATGGCCTTCACTAAAATTACTTCTATCATTCTGTGATGATGAATGCTCGCGATGATTGCTATTGTTATATCGCTGATGTGTGCTTCGATGGCTGAGACTTTTTCGAGTCACCATTTTGTTTATTTCTAAGCTTATTTGTCTGATTCTTATCCACAGACATCGACTTCCTATGAGCGTTATGTAAGCCATGTAACGTTTTCCTGAGTGTCTGTTTCTCACTCAAGTAATCTTCAACAATTTCTGCTGCCCCATCAATTGTTTTAATGTTACGATATATTTAATCGACTGGATGTTTCATTCATCCAGAAGGCTCTTATATTGCTCCAGGAGTGTTAATTCTTGAAATTTCTTAGAAGTGTCTACCGACTCCGGCTCTAACCATTTTGCTAGAACTCTGCATAGGTGTTTAGCCTGTTCGCATGGTCTATAGTTGAATACTAAATTAGTACTCGTAAATTTGAGTTGATAATTCTCAGCCATAAATGAATACGCGTTCAATATGGCTGATTTCAAAGCGTCAAAATTATCTTTATCTAGACGAGGAACAGAAGCGATGGCAGTTTTAGGCTTTGCCGGACAAAGATGTCCATAAGAGACATGCCCATATTCGTCGAGGCCAAGAAAATGTCCTGGTTACTGTATCAAAAGCAGAAAAAGATGCATCAGGATTTGCTTCATTGAATGGTGGTAAAAGCCTTGCCAACCGGGAAAGACCAAGGTAACGCTGGTTATTATTTGGGCGTTTACCATTACTTGCATTTCGCTGCATTTGAACGTTATCCATTTCAACCCGCTTACTGTCATTTTCAAGACGTTTTGATTCCAACTCCAGACGAGCAGTTTCTAACTTTAAACGTAAGGCCTCCAATTCACCCTCAGTCTGACCAGCTGGGATTTTTAAATCGTTAGGTTGGCCAGGCTTAATACCGTCGGCATTAGGTGGGCGAGATGGAGAATCAGGTTGTGGGATACATGACGAATTGCTAGCAACCCCTTCTGATTCAAATATACCTAATTCTTCCAATTCAGTTAGAATGAATTGAATTAAGTCAGCTTTGGCTAATGTGGTTGGGGGATTCAGTTCAAAACGATGGCAAAGCGCCTTGAGAATATTAACCGGAGCTATTTCTATAAACACCCTGGTCGGTGTTTTGAGCTAAATCATCGACAATCGTTTCCATACTTGATTGTAATGGTTCAAGAGAGATAAGTCTGTAAAGGAAAAGTAAACGATCCACTAGAGGATTATCTCTCTTGTTTAGAATTTGCTGGCCCCAAAAGGATATTAATGTGAAGGCAATTGCAAGCAAATTTGTATGGCCATATCTAATTAATTATTCAATATGGAATTCTGTAATTAAATGTGGCAAGCTCAGGGAGATGCTAAGAGAATATATATGTCATTGATAAATGACGGCGTAAGTTTAATGAAATACATGCATTAATTAAAAAATGAATAAACAAAACAAATTTAATAATAATAATAATAATAATAATAATAATAATAATAATAAAAATAATAGCAAAACGATTAAATAGTCTGACGCAGACCAGATAAAAAATGTATTTATTTCTATTTATGTGTCCGCATATGCAATATGATGCTTGATTGCCCCCCCCCCCCCCCCCCCCCAACCCCACCCTACCCCTACCCTCACCCCACTCCACCCACCCACACACTCTACTCCCCCCACACACCCCACATATTTTACTAGGCAGAATTGTCTCCCGTAACATGGCATTTGATTTTTTGCTTATACCATGTATTAATTGTATTCACATTGTGAGGAATGTGTATTACAATGTGTTGCTTATATTTCAACTAATGAGCATAATACTTCCATACTGGTCTCAGTCACACTTCAGACTCGAACAGTGCTATCCGCTACTACTACCTTTGATGACTGCTTAGTTCGTGAATCGTAATACTTATTCATGAGCTCCGCGAGCTGGTGTGTGTGTGGGTGGGGTGTGTGTGTGCGAGGGGGGGGGGGGGGGGGGGGGGGTACTGCTAAGGTCTACCAATGAACTTGATCAATGGAAAGGTCATGAGAATAACAAATCGTTTATCCTGCCAGAAATATTCTGGTTAATATTTCGAAAATTAGTATGACTAAGATGTTGCAGTCAAGTTAGTTTCATAATATTCAACATCCATTATGTCTTAGACCAGTCCCACCATCTTGAATTTCAAATGAAGTCTTACCTATCAGCAAAGTAAAAGTATCAAAAGTCTATAACATGTACATCTTCTGCAGATTGAAATTCTATACCTTTTGCTGCCCTAATTTACCAACTTCCATGACCAGTTTATGATGTCTCCAACCAGTGTCCATTTCAAATTAAACAAATTTAACAGATAACTGTCAGAATTAGTAGTCAATATATTGAATATTATCTATAAGATTCATACACCAGGAGAATGAAATTCCATACATTTTCCACACCTAATTTCTCAATTTCCAGATCAATTTTATGACGTCCCCAATCAGCATCCATTAAAAAAGGCAAATTTAGCAGAAAACTGTATGAATTTGTACTAGTCGAGAGCGTCAATATTTTTGAATATTATCTATATTATTTTGCAAATGCGAACCGCATGTGATGTTTTAAATTTTTCCTGCTTTTTCCAAACCGTTAGACGAAAATATCAGATTTTCCATGCATTCCAAGGCGTGAAAACCGGTTTCTTAATTCCATACCTTTCCAGACTTAACATGTTTGTGTATGGACACCTGGAACTACATTATTATGCAAATGAGAACCATGCTGGATAAAATTTCAGTTTTTCAATACATTTCCATAACCTTGAGCATAAAATTATTGAATTTTGGTATCTCATAATGCCATACTCTTCTCGGCTGCAAACGTGACAGGATAACAAAAGGCTGTAAATATAGTCATATACTGTGAAAGTGATTTTGTAGACCTTCTCGCCCACGATCTCGGACACATTTTTAAAGCATTTCTTGAAATTTTCAAGATTGAGGCCAAAGCTGGCCAAAGTTGGAGATAGACTTTGTACTCATCTTACATTAAGAAATTCTAAAACTTTCTATTACTAAAATAACACAATTTCATGACCTTGTCTGAGTTGAGGACCAAATAATGGTGTGTTTATACATTGGTGACTCTCTCTCTCTCTCTCCCCCTCTCCCCCTCTCCCCCCTCCCTCCCTCCCTCCCCTCCCTCCCTCTCTCCCTCTCCCTCGCCCCTCTCTCCCCCTCTCTCCCCCACCTCTCTCCCCCTCTCTCCCTCCTCTCTCCCCCTCTCTCCCTCGCTCTCCCCTCCCCGCTCTCCCTCGCTCTCCCTCTCGCTCTCCCCTCTCTCTCCCCCTCTCTCCCCCCTCTCTCTCCCCCTCCTCTCTCCCTCCCTCTCTCCCTTTCTCTCCCCCTCTCTCTCCCTCTCCTCTCCCCCTCTCTTCCCCTCTCTCTCCCTCTCCCTCTCCCTCTCCCTCTCCTCCCTCTCTCTTTCTCTCTCTCTCCCTCTCTCTCTCTCTCTCCCTCTCTCCCTCTCTCTCCCTCTCTCCCTCCCTCCCTCCCTCTCCCTCTTTCCCTCTCCTCTCCCTCTCCCCCTCTCCCTCTCCCTCTCCCTCTCCTCCCCCTCTCCCTCTCCCTCCCCCTCTCCCTCTCCCTCTCCCTCTCTCTCTCTCTCTCTCTCTCTCTCTCTCTCTCTCTCTCTCTCTCTTCTTGAGGCAGGGCTATATTAAAACCCGGTTTCGACCATATAAAACATTTAACCCTTTCATGGACAAAACCAGCCTCTACAGTGGTCTTGACGAATGTCCATTTACAGGCCAAGAGAAGATTGTTATTGAAGATTTACCATTGGAATTACTGTCTTGATAACCGAGACAGTCATTCTAGTACTAATTTCTTTAAATAATCGTCTTTTGGCCTGCACATGGAGATTTAATAAGGAAGTATTTAGATGTTCTTGAATGGTTAAATAAATGATAATCAGCAGTTTCTAATAATATATATGTAAGATTGTTCAGAGTGAGGTATAAGCAGTGTGTTCAGGACTGCATTGATGCCATCACAGCTGAGTGCAATACTCTATAATGGTAATTGGCGAACACAAAATGACTTTCACCACCATATATTCAACTGAGCAAATTTACGCTTAGGAGGTATTCCAGTTAGTAGGTCCAGTACTTTAAGACATTGCGTATCTTAAACCATAAAATCCATCAAGGGCATCCATCTTGCATCTCATGCTCACAGCTTTCCTATAGTAGGCATTGGTATACAATGATCACAAACGTGTAATAGTTATGTTGAGATAATAAGGTATTCGCATGCTTTCTTACCCTTTAATGGCCAAGCCGGCCAGTAGTGGCCCATGCATTGGTCTTGTGAAATGTCCATTTGCAGGCTAATAGAAGACTATTTTTGAAAATCTTTCACTGGAATGCCTGTTTCAACATGGCAAGCCGGTCATTATAGTGGTAAATTTCCAAAAAGTGTTGCTTACTGGCCTGCAAATGGACATTCACTGAGCAATAATTTAGATTTTTTCAAACAATCTTGATCATCAAATGGTAAAGAAGTAAGCCTTTTACTAGGAAATCAATGTCAGCTTACAGGCCACTATTTCTTTTTAATGTACACACATACAACCCGCCCCCTCCCTCACCTCCACCCCCTCCCCTGACCCCCGGAATACCTGAATCGATAATATAGGCAGGCATTCCACTGGCAAAGTTGAAAAATTGTATTCTTGGCATGCAAATAGACATTCTCTAATAAAAACCTTGAACTTTCTGATGGTTTTCAAAACATGATTTATTATTGATTTTTACATAATTGGACTGCCATTTAGTCATTTATTTTCCTATTGTATACTGAATGGGTCATATGATGTTGTGTGTGGTGGGGTGGAGGGGGTGGGGGGAGTAGGTAGGGTTGGTGCTTTGGTGTGTAACTGCGGTTATTATGCAATGGCAGATTGCTATCTTTAGTGCATTATTTTCTTCTTATATATATATATATATATATATAATATATATATATATATATATATATATATATATATATATATATATATATATAATATATATATATATATATATATATATATAAATATTATATATATATATATATATATATATATATATATATATATTTATATATATATATATATATATATATATATATATATATATATATATATATATATATATATATATATATATATATATATATATATATATATAAGATTTTAAAATGTACTTGATAATTGTCAATATAGGTCAATTTATTTATTGCTGTTGACACCACCAACCGCCCCCCCCCCACCCCTCCACACGCACACACGCACGCACACACACAAAACATGATTTATTATTGATTTTTACATAATTGGACTGCCATTTAGTCATTTATTTTCCTATTGTATACTGAATGGGTCATATGATGTTGTGTGTGGTGGGGTGGAGGGGGTGGGGGGAGTAGGTAGGGTTGGTGCTTTGGTGTGTAACTGCGGTTATTATGCAATGGCAGATTGCTATCTTTAGTGCATTATTTTCTTCTTATATATATATATATATATATATATATATATATATATATATATATATATATATATATATAAGATTTTAAAATGTACTTGATAATTGTCAATATAGGTCAATTTATTTATTGCTGTTGACACCACCAACCCCCCCCCCCCCCCCCCCCCCCCCCCCCCACCCCTCCACACGCACACACGCACGCACACACACGCACACACACGCGCGCACGCACGCACGCACGCACACAGAATACAAGATATGAATTAAAAAATAAATGCGTGTACAAGAGCTTCAAGTTAAGCTTAAAAGCTCTATTTCACTATGTTATTGATTTGACAGCTGAAAACAGGCTTGATCGATAGCCTGTTTTCAGCTGCAAAATCAATAACATAGTCAAATAAAGAAGTTGTTTTACATGTATTTATTTTAAAATACACATTTCATGGCATTCTGATTCTAAATAGCAATTAAATCTACGTTAATTACTTTTTTATTATGCGGAGGTGGTTAAATACATGTTATGTTTTGCAAAACACCCATTCATAAGTGTACATCAATGGCAACAGATCCAGATTTAGTTTTTACTGCTAATTATATTCACTAGTATCCGTACTACTCTCTATAGTAAACCATGAGATACCAACCCATACAGGTACCATGCCCATTCCTCCGTTTCCCTTACATATAGGTACCATAGTAAATAAATAACAGCACTATTGATACAGTAAAAATGGGTGTTCCGTCGAATCAATGTAGTGTTGTTTTGCCTGTATTTATGTATGAATTAACCCTTTAAGTCATAATTTGTCAAAATAAAGATTTTGGTTTAGTAAATATCTGAAGATCTGCCAGGTTAGGTAAAACTATTTTTGAAAATGTATGACCGGGATGACTAGCTGCATTATCGAGCCAATAATTCCAGTCGTAACTGCTCATACATTCTCTTTATTTGGCCTGCAAATGAACGTTTTTCTCACGCCTATTGTAGACTCCAGTTTTGGCCATTTGAATGCTTTATTAAGTAAATAGGATCCTCTTTATTTTCAGGTAGTCATGTATCAATTGAAGAATATATATGCTATGTCACAAAAAAACATTATATTCTAAGTTAGCATATGACGAATTTTGATCACTAAACGGTTAATAGTAAGGACACTTCCTGATGACCCCTTAACTAGTGACACTCTTTTGTCAACGTGATCACATTCTATTAGCAACCGGTGCATAAGCACCTCGGATGGTTGTGAGTGTTGGGGTCGATCTATATGCTCCAAATAATGGATTCCCAGAATCCTAATTTTATGGCACTATAGCTGACTATGACAGCGGCAGCGACCAGTCACGCTAGTTTCAACATACTCAACAGAACAGTTATTAAATAGCGAAAACACACAATTTGTACAGCTTGACGGACTATTCCTAGGATTTATGACCGAGTATGTCCGTCAATTAAGACTGTCACGCCAACCTATAGGCGATGCAGTTGATTATGACGTCAATACTTTAGTGGATTCATCCAGTTTGAAATAACATTAGCTAGTGGCCAACACGAATACACGGGTACATCTACTAGCCATAACGACTGATTTATGATTATAAAGTATTTCTTTCATCCCGACACACAAGACTTAGGTGTGCATATTCGCGACAGAGTGCTTGGAGATGGAATTGTTTTATACTTTTGGAGTCGAGGTAGGTCTTGACTTGTGATGGTTTTATTACGTATAGAGTGAAATGATTTTTTGTGTTCTGAAATCGAACTAGAGACACGAGTCGCTATTTCAATTAATTAACTGATAATTGTGATGGTTTGTGCGGGGCAAAATCATCATATGCTGAGCTCTGTTTCGTTATCATTGTGTTGGGGTGCCCACTTTGGGGTTCCGGGAGTGTTCAGTTAGGATAGTTTTGTTATCGGGCATTCAACTGTGAATGTGCACTTTTATCAGACTCACTATTATGTATCATAAGTATAATGTATAATGCAATATCACCAAGGAATTACACATAGTATAGTAACATGTATGTATTCATTCTTGTTACGCGATGAGGCATTTACTTTTTAATATAATTGTAGGAGAGACGCGGTTATAAGCCCTGTCTTATCGCGCTCAGTAGTAATAGGGGGTCAAAATGATACCACCTCCTTTGTCTAAATGGAAATTAGGTGGGGGGTGTGTGCTCATTTGTCTAAATGGGATTCAGGGCCGGGGTCAAAATGATAATCTCCCTCAAACGGGGACCACCACGGATCGCCGAAC
The DNA here is from genome assembly GCA_034401795.1 of Chaetoderma sp. LZ-2023a. Taxonomy (NCBI): domain Eukaryota; kingdom Metazoa; phylum Mollusca; class Caudofoveata; order Chaetodermatida; family Chaetodermatidae; genus Chaetoderma; species Chaetoderma sp. LZ-2023a. The sequence continues at coordinate 8,696 of JAVVLW010004493.1, forward strand.
GACTGCCAGGGAGGTAGTATCACATTACTACTACCAGTGTCTGAACACCCATTTAGAGACAAGCCTCCGCAGTGATATATACCACTGATCGTCATCAACCACATGCATCGGGCACCGCCTTGTGATCAACCCCACACACATCTGAACGCCTATTTAGAGACAAGCATCTACTATCACATCGACACGACGGACCCACACAGCTACTGATCGCCAGCACCACACATAATAGGGTCTAAACGCCCATTTAGAGACAGGCATTCACAGTGATATACACCACCTACAGGTACTGATCGCCACACATAATAGGGTCTGAACACCCAGACAGGCATCCACAGGGATATACACCACACACAAGGTATTGATCGCCACCCATAATAGGGTCTGACCACCCATTTAGAGACAGGCATCCACAGGGATATACACCACCCACAGGTACTGATCGTCACACATAATAGGGTCTGAACACCAGACAGGCATCCACAGGTATATACACCACCCACAGGTACTGATCGGCACACATAATAGGGTCTGGACACCCATTTAGAGACAGGCATCCACAGTGATATACACCACCTACAGGTACTGATCGCCACACATAATAGGGTCTGAACACCCAGACAGGCATCCACAGGGATATACACCACACACAAGGTACTGATCGCCACCCATAATAGGGTCTGAACACCCATTTAGAGACAGGCATCCACAGGGATATACACCACCCACAGGTACTGATCATCACACATAATAGGGTCTGAACACCCAGACAGGCATCCACAGGTATATACACCACCCACAGGTACTGATCGGCACACATAATAGGTTCTGGACACCCATTTAGAGACAGGCATCCACAGGGATATACACCACCCACAGGTACTGATCGTCACACATAATAGGGTCTGAACACCCAGACGGGCATCCACAGGTATATACACCACCCACAGGTACTGATCGGCACACATAATAGGGTCTGGACACCCATTTAGAGACAGGCATCCATAGGGATATACACCACCCACAGGTACTGATCGCCACACAGAATAGGGTATGAACGTCCCTTTAGAGAGAGGCATGCACAGGGATATACACCATGATTACTGTTGCACAGCTTCATGCTATTGCAAAGCAATTCCGCCTTAGAGGCTACTCTAAGGCCAAGAAGGCCGACCTGCTCCAAATGATCGGACCGGTCCGTGCCGAGGAGTGGCAGAAGCGACTCTCCTGAGCACTGACGACGGGAAGGTTGCCAGCGCTTACCAAAGATGATCCTTGGAATCCCCACAAGAAAGCGCAGCGGATACGTGAGCTTCGTCATTTGGACGAGGAGGTGACTGCTTGCGAGCCAAGACTGTAGCGAGGAAGATGGCAGACCAACCACTGGAACGCTTACCTCTCCTACGCAGGATCCCTAAGCAAGTGATGAGGGGCCCGAGGTCTGAACCGTTAGCCTGGAGCATAAAGCGAGAAGGTGAACACATTCTCGACCAGCGTCTCGGCGAAAGAGAGACAGAGGATAAAGGATGCCGGTCAGTACGCTGGACATTCTTCAGAGGTCTAGAAGGAGACCTCACAGGCCAGATCATGCAAAAGATCCAGCAGACTGTCCAGAACGCCTTCTACCACCGCTACACCCATACCTATCGCATCCGTCATATGGAAGGCGGTAGAGTGATGCTCTTCCACAAGAATGCTCCAGGGAGCCCGTGGCTGAACACGATAGGAGCAGCTTAGGACTGGGTGGCAGCAAGAGAGCAAGCCTGCCTCGACACAGACAATATCGATCGACTCAACACCAAGTGGGCATTCGTTCGATTAATCAACGTTGAGGTCAAGGCTGCCATCGACCGCCAACCT
>JAVVLW010004494.1:0-100000 GCA_034401795.1 Chaetoderma sp. LZ-2023a
CTGCTTGGGAGAGGCCCCCTCCCAGATTGGCTACGACAGAAGAAGAGTATGACTGCCCTCGACACCTACAGGGACAACATGTGTCTCTGGAGATGTCTAGCAGTCGACCGAGGAGCGAGAGCTGATAAAAGACAGCTCCTGCACGAGAGCTTGCCACACAGTTCTACTCAAGACAGTGACAGTACCTGATGTCCGCAAGAGCTCGATGGATCAGCTGGACAAGGTAGAGTTCTTCGCCAAGATCGGGATTCGCGTGTATGAACCAACCGAAGAGGGCACCTGGCACTTGATCAGGCAAGCGGCTCAGTACCGTGACACCATGCGCAACGGAGTGTGGGACCACCATGCCTTCTGTATCAAGAACATCTCCAAGCTGGCACATATACTAGTCTGCAGTCACTGTCAGCCACGCTGATCACTGTACATGCGGCAAAACAAAAATCGTGTGTCCTGGCGAGAAGGTTTAGGCGCCACAGTCTGCGTATGAGGACGCCTTCTATCCACCCCAAACATCCAGTTCCGTGGCTACTCGTTGGATCGAGTATGAGTCGAGAAACAGAGGCGTACACATACACCATGTAGAATGTGGGCACGGTGGCGAGTGTTGGATTGAGGGCACTCCCATAGATGTTTATGATCCGACCACCATCACCGTTTACCAGTTCCATGGCTGTCACTGGCACGGGTGTCCACAACACCAGCGAGGTGAGGATGCCGAACAAATATACCACAAGACAGTCCTCCGAGAGGAGAAGCTGAGAGCCTCTGGATGCACGGTTGTGATACAGTGGGAGTGCTGTATAAAACGCTGTCCAAGCGTCCCTAAACGAGTTCGGACTGTCCCATACCCACACTTCATAGTTTACGACTTCGAAGCACTCATAGCTGGTATCAAGACTCATCCTACGGAGTATCACGATTGAGAGTACTCACATACCTATCTCTGTGTCAGTTGGCTGCGCCTTAGAGGGCGCCATGATGGAGCCCACTCACCTCTGCAATCCTGACACCAAAGAACGGATCAGAGAGTTCATGCTGGAGATCCAATGGCGAGCATCTCTAAGCCGGACAATGGTCAGGGCACAGTACATACCGACATACCTGGACAAGCTCTCAAGCGACAGCAGCGACTGATCAAGGAGTGGTATGACCAAGTACCTGTACTGGGGTTCAACTATGGGCGGTATGACCTGCACCTCATCTAGAAGTACTTTGTCGATGAGCTGACTGACAGTACAGGTACAGTGAAAATCGCCAAGAAGGCTAGTCAGACCATGTTCCTCATAACACCTGAGCTACGATTTCTCGACGTGCTGAACTACCTCCGCCCAGGAGTCTCATACGAAGTATTGGTCAAAGCTTACGGGTGTACACAGCAGAAGAGCTTGTTCCCGTATGAATGGTTTGACACACACGAGAAGCTCAACCATCCTGGGCTTCCTGACTACTTAGCATGGACATCTAAGCTCAATGGTGGCTACCTCTGACGTGATCAGAGTGGGAACAATGTAACCAGACATTCAGCGAGCACGGAATGCGGACAATCGCTGAGTGGCTGTGATACTACAACAACCTGGACATCAGTCCATTCATCGAAGCCCTAGAGCGGATGCGGGAGTTCTACACAGAATGAGAAATAGAAATCCTCGTGGTGTCTCTCCCAGGTGTGTCACTGCAGTACATCCTACGTGGAATCGCTCAGCACATGCCGGATGTTAGCCTGTACTCTCCTGGCAAAGAGGCCTACGAGATGCTGAAGGACGCAGTTGTTGGAGGGCCCAGCATCGTGTTCACTAGATACCACGGGGCAGGTGTGACACGCAAACGCCAGAGTGAGCATGTCTGCCAACGTCTACTCGGCTATGACACAAATGCTCTGTACCTGTCAATGATGGCCAAAGAGATGACCTGTGGTAAGGAGATAGTGTGACGTTGGTCCTGTGCCAGTGGTGTGGACAGCTTTAAGGAGGAGCTCCTAGCAGACCGGTGGTTTGGATTTGGTGAGGTGGATATAGAGGTCCCTAAGGCTCTGTGGGCAAAGTTCGAGGAAATGCCGCCGCTCTTCTATAACCGTGAGATCCCGGTAGAGGCCGTCTCTTCTGAGATGCAGGCATATCTAGAGCATACAGGGCGGAAGCGACCCACCGCCCAGAAGCTGGTCGGCGCCCTCTCTGGCAAGAAGCAGCTGCTGTACGCACTGTCACTCAAGTGGTATATAACCTATGGCCTGGCGATCACTGCTGTATACCGCACCATAGACTATGAGTGGTTCGTGGAGAATGTTACGGCGGTTCGCCGCTCGAGAGATGTAGATAAGAGCAAAGCACTCTTAGCAGATCTCTCAAAACTCCTCAGCTACGGTGCCTACGGGACGCTCACATAGGCCCTAGAACGTCATAGCAACACCAGCTTCATGAAGGATGAACGCGTTGTAGACAAGGCCATGCGTAGTGCATGGTTCGAAGATCTCGAGGAGATTGGTGAGTCATACGAGCTCCAGAGTTGCAAGCCGAGAATCACAATTTAAAGGCCCTTCCAGGTGGGGATAACAGTTTATGAGCTTGCGAACCTGCGACTGCTGGAGTTCTACTACGACTTCCTCGATCGCTATGTAGATCGTGACAGCTTTGAGTACCTGCAGATGGACTGACTCCGCGTATATCAATATAGCAGGCTCCAACCTCGACGACGTCATTCGCCCTGAGATGTGAGCAGAGTACCAGGCTCATAAGCAGGACTGTCTAGATTGGCACAATGGTCTGGACGGACTCCGCGACTGTTCAAGCTCGAGTTCGAAGGCTCTCGTGGCATCGCTCTCTGCTCCAAATGCTACTACATGGAGAGCGCCGCTGCAAGTAAGTGCTCGGCTAAGGGAATGTCAAAGCGGCAGAATGGGTCTCTTGGCAGAGGTTCTACAGCGCCCTACATAGCGGGGTGGACAGAGCTAAAAACCGAGGCCTACGCATGCGCAACTAGGGTATGGTGACGTATGCGCAAGAAAAACTCGGACTCTCCGCTTACTATGATAAGAGCCATGTACTTCCAGATGGGGTCCATACTGGGCCCATCGAGTATCATGTTAGCACCCTAGCGGGTGGTAGCTGTGTGTCTTCAGGGACTAGCTGAAGCTCTTCTATGACAAATGGTCGCCTAGGCACTCCGTGCTGGCGTGCCAGGTAGTAAAGTGCAGCTGCTTCTCCGCCTCCACATACCTGTCAAGCCTGTGAACATCTATCGGCCAGTTAGGATCTGTTTCACGCCGTTGTCCACCTTCCAGATCACCAGGCTCATACATACCGAACCAGAGCATCAGCTGGTAGGCACTCCTCTCCCTTGTTTGCTCCTCTAGAGCTGTGACCAGCAGAGTGTATGATAGCCTCTACCGGCTTCTACCCGATTATCCTAGTAAGCTCAGCATTGGATCTCTCCACCACAGCAGGCAGACCTCTCACCCATACTCTAGAACGTTCACTTTGCACGGGCATTTCCTGGGCGTATTGGTGTGGGAACAGTCTGGCTGCCAGTGTCCAATTCCACCAGTCAACGATGGCCTGGGCACGGTGATGTCCTACCTCGCCTCACCTAACTGCCACACCATGTTTCCGCATGAGGGCTGCAGTCTCTCATCTGAACTCCTACCCTCATTCACATGCAACAATTCCGGCCACTGGAGGGAATTTTCGAAGCCTCGTAGACACCCTGGAATGCCTGAGCCACCTGGCCAGCTGACTTGTATGTGAGCGGTACTGCTGCCTTGTACCTGCTGGCGACATCGACGATGGTGAGGGCATACTTGTAGGTCTTACGCACAACCGAGTCATGTGGAAGGAATAGAACATCTGCCTGGTGAACTCTGTTCGGGACAGTTTCCTCGAAATGGGCATGCCAGATGTGCCGTGGACAAGGTCTGTATATCTTCCACATCGCCTGGCGGCTGAGCCATAGGTTAACTGTCTCCAATGTGAAGTTGTGGGCCTTGCAACGTGAAGCCTCAAGTAGTTGAGGGGGCTCATGGTAATATCCACCAGGCTGATATTAGAGTTCCTCAAGAAAGACGGTTGATTTCATCACTGACGTCCACTCCCATCCTGTCACGCACGGCCTGGGTGATTTTATCACTGACGTCCACTCCCATCCTGTCATGCACGGCCTGGGCGAACTCTAAACAGATGAACAGACGGCCGTCATTCATTCGACTATCACTGAAGACCTACTCAAACACCTCCTTACACCGGCGTCCAGTCATTGCTGGATCCTCACTGAACGGTAGTTTATCCATTGACCCTCGGAAGTTAAGTATCTTGACCAGGTCGTACGCCATCTTTATATAGCATGGCTTAAATATTTGGTGGCCCAGATGGCCGCGAGTGCTCTGGCAACGTATGGTAGCCAGGTGCCTGCGACGCCGAAGAACGTATCTATTCCTGAGGCAATGGCTGGTATGGCTTCAGAAATCTTCTGCACACCATGTAGAGTACTGTTGGCGATCTTGCGGACTGTCTCGCCAGCCTTCATTGTGAACAGAGCGATCAGAGCCCCAACTGCTGACAGTGTCAGCACCGATACTGACAGATAGAACCGTTAACGTAAATGCGATAGATTCCTTTCGCTCTGTGTGCTAGCTTGCGTGATTCAGGCTCTACATCATCATACTCACCGCCGACCTCGTAGTCTGCATCATAATCCTCCTCATCATAATCCTCCTCATCATAGTCCTCGTCATCTATATCTTCGACTGGATCTTCATAAGCCTCTGGTTCATACATATCCATCGCAGGGGACAGCTATATAGTAGCTTTAAACTGTAGACTATAGCATGGCATCCGCTGGGGACTCAGCTCCGCCGAGAAGAAGGTGGCAGAGGTCGAGCATGAGCGTCATAACCAGGCGATGGAGAAGCTGTCTAAGGAGAAGCTTAAATACAGCAAAGCACTCGAGCATATGCGCCAGAGGGAGGCACGCCGACGACAACTCCGAGCTCAGGTCAACCAGCCCATCAAAGAGGCAGATGAAAATCTCGATGAGTACTACGAGGCTGTATCTGAGAAAACACTCGACTATGAAGCATCGACAGGTCAGAAGACAGCAGAGCTTATAGTAGTGGTGGCAGCTGCAGTGGTGACGACAGGAGTCGTGCTCTATGCACACTCAAGCTGAATACCTGGTGTGTTCGACACGCATACGTTAGCATAGCCAAAGTAAAGTACCGTCACACCTAATGAGCGAGTCCCAGCTATGAGGTTTCCGATGTTGAAGCTGAGCCGGTTTCCCTGATTAGGTAGAATGTCTCTTCCCCCCGAGGTGGTGACAGCCCTCGAGTGCCCGAGGTGGTGACAGCCCTCGAGTGCCGAATCGAGGTCGTCACTTCCACTGGTTAGGTGCACAAGTGCATATGACTTAGTTTTCTGTCTGTAGAGTTGGCAATCAGCCAGCTCGCGTACCTGACCAAGAACATTCGTCGCAGCAGCCATAAGCTTGAAGTCGTCTAGCTTATCCACCTGCTGGATGGCTCCTCCTTTCTGAACTATTTCTGATGCAATGTCAGCTCTACCCGTTGGTTAGCTGTGGCTTGGACTTGCTGGTGCTCTCGCTCCACATGCACGATCCGTTGTTTGGAACCCGTTTGCTTCAGCTCCTGGTCATTCTCGTCATGCCAGTCATGAAGTCGCGGAGCATTCATCGTCGCATCTGCGAGCTGCTCAGTGTACACCCGGAGGAACAGCCTATCCTGCATGGCAGCCGGATTCACGAGTGTGTTCTCGAGGAGGGTTAAGAGTGGAACTGTCACAGGCTTCTCGACACCTGCCCGCAGTTAGAATTCCGTGAACCCCTCATTGCACCCCACAGCATAGTACCCCTTTCCCTTCGCATAGAAGGTTGGTCCATGAGCCAGCAGAGCTAGGACTCGGTACTCATGGTTCACATAGGTGGTGTCCATGGTGCTGTTGCTCTGCATGATCTCCCACCTGTTCAGAACCTCTGGGAGCTCTACCGTCTGTTCTATTGTGCGCTGAAGCTTGATAACGAGTGTCATGCTCTTGATCTTGTGGATCTGTGCCGAGACTGCAAAGTCGATGTACTTCCCAGCAGCGGACAACGGGTTCTCATCATGTATACTAGGTCAAATGACCATCAGGCAGTCCTTCCGAGGATCAGTGCAGTGCGATGTCGTGGGTTCAATGGCCCCATCTGGATGTTGCACATACTGCAGCATGTTTAGGGTCTGGGTATATAGAGGTTTTAAATGGCTGCCGTGTTTGGTAAAGTTCTCCAGCAGAGTGTCTATATGCAGCAGGACAAGTCGGCATGACAGTCATGGAATGCACTGTCCCACTGTGACAGGGTCTGAGGAGTGCTTCGCGACATCAACATTATCCACGAGCGAGCCAAGGTTACACCTCCGTCTGATGTGGTGATACTGGCCGCCATAGAGGAAGGAGCGCCAGCTCGTAGTACAAAAGAACTCCTGATTCGGATACTCTACTGGAAGTTTGACAGTACCCAGGGCAGGGCACTCAACCTACCTGTGGCCCAAGCAACAATCCTGTTATTCTAGCTCTCCATAGGGCGAGGGTCGCTCCAAAAGTTCTAATAATGGTCGGGAGATGGGCTGCCGTATTTAGCCTCCATAGCCAGGAAGAGCGATGAGTCTGGTGCAAATAACTGCTTCAGGGAGGAGGTCAGTGCCACTGTAGCAGAGAGCCATGACAGCGGTCATGCACAAGGTACTCAGGAGAGGATCACTGTTGGCCGCAAGGAGGCTATTGAGCACATCTTCAACGAAAAAGGGCGCAGGAGATTGGCCAGTAATCTGCCAGCAAATTCCCAGATAATTACCAGGACTACGTCATCAAATCCACTCGCAGGTACGATGCTAGTCGCGCTTGGAAGAGGTGGGTCTTCCATGAGAAGTTCCAGAACAAGAGAGTCCTAGACCCTCAGTGGATAGTCTTTCAGCAACAGTTTAAGCGACAGGCTTCTAACGAAACTGCCGAAGTTCCGCAAGCTTCTGACGAAGTTCCCCAAGCTTCTGACGAATGTCCTCAGGCATCTGACAAAGTAGCGGAGACCTCGGACGAAGTTAATCAGCCTTCTCATGAATGAAGAAAGTCTGAGCCGACAGTCTGTCAGCGATGACATGTAGTTTCCTGGCTGGATTCAGCTTGTAGGTGAAGGGCTGCACCTTTTCCAGAGATGGCTTGCAGTGTGACAGCTCACCTGTCTCCTTGTTGCTGAAGATGAAGAGGTACAGCTCAGCTGTCCTCTGTACACCTGCGATAAAGTCACCTTTGGTCTCCTTGAGGGTTAGGCTGTCGTATATGGTCTCGAGCAGGACACGTCCACACCTGGAGCTGAAGCATACCAACCGGGCATTGTGTTGGATGTCCAGGGAGATCTCGCAGGTGTACTTCTGAAAGAGGGATGAAGACAGTTATCTGTGTGAGCCGGATGCGCTTGGTGATGTTGCTGAGGGATGTGACTGTCTTCTGGTCCATTGCAGGGTCATCGATAACTAGAACAAGTGGTTCTGTCAGTCGGGCTGCCAGCAGCTTGTCCATCAGTGCTTGCAGTTTTCGCGTCTTGGTGATTGGGCCATTGTACCATTGATCATTACTGTCAACTGCCTCAGTAGCGGAGTCAGACACCAGAAGGATATATTGAGAGTGTAGATGTTCGGCCAGCAGAGCCCGCAGCTTGAAGTTTTTTCGCGTGTCCTGACGGGGCAATGATCAGCACCACGTGGCCAGCATTGGCCAGCCTACTGTCGAATGGTACAGACATGCGTGCGGAGGATAGTAAGCACTTGGTCGGCGGTAGCCTCGTCTATATCTGGGAGACTAAACGGCCGCAGCAGCTGGGAAGATAGCGTAGAGGCCCTGTGTCTGCACCCACAGTGTCTAGTACATCCAGTATCTGTATGCTATATGCACAGGAAGCCATGACTACCCTGTAGTCTTAAACAGCAAACCAAAGAACCCTGACTTCTTCACCTCTGGCAGCTGGAGGCTGGTGGTAGCATCCTCTGTGCCATCAACAGTGATCTTGCTCAGCCTGATGGTGCCTACCTTGAGATTCTCTCCATCCTGTTGAAATGAGGTTCGTGGTTGCAGGAGACCGATAACCAGGTCTTGTGCATAGGACTCAGCCATAACCTTGATGGCTCCAGCCTCATCGACTTCGAGCATACCTCGCATCGTCGCCCTGCCCTTGATACCCATCCCCTTGTATACAGTCTTGGCTTTGTTAATGGCCGATTGTCGTACCGCATCAGTGTTCCCGAAGAGATCTCGGGCTAGGATGGTACCGCGGATCTCCCGCGGGGCTCCCTTCTCATCGAAATCTAGAAGGGAGGTAGGGGCAACAGTGTCCTCTGAACCGAGGCGTGCCTCGCCCAAGTGAGCAAGATCGCCTAGTTCTTTGATATCTAGGTCTGTGAGTGACAGAGTCATAGTGCTATATACATGGCGTATTCCTACTAGTCATACCCCCAGTGAAATAGTTGGGCATAGGAGGACCACGCAGTCGGCCAAGGGAATAGGTGGCAGTACTCAGGGTACTGTCCCTCTCTGCATGGGCATGCCTTGTGGGCGGTCCACCATTCCTGGGAATTGGCGATCCTCAGTCCGCGTGCTTGACTATGGACTACACACCACCATCCAGCACGCCATGCTGCAGGGGACTCGTGATTCATCTCTCACTATTCAGAGGGGTTAAACCTAGGCGATGATGATCTCAGCCATTGCACTCGTTGCTAGCCCTAGAACCGCGGCCTCTGTTAGTGTAACCCATGATCTTGGCGGCAGCAGTGTAGGCGACACCACTGAGGGTGATCTTTGGGATGGGGTGAGTTATTCCGAGACAGTGCCCGGCCACCCCACTCACCACTGTAGCGAGGACAGCCGCAGTGGCGGCAGGAAAAACCTCATTTCCCCCTGTCATCTTCACCATGGCCACATTCGCTGCCAGGTTACTGGTGACATGGACTGCCAGAGGGTTTTCTTTGGTCAGTAACTTCTGTGTCTTGGTTCGCAGCAGGTTCTCCACCTTCTGAAGACTCCCCTGTCGCTCGGGCAGTTGCTTCACGATCTGTACGATTTACGTCATTGTTTAAGCACTGAATATACAACGCGGTTAAACGCCTGCGTTCCCCGTCGAGTGAGCTAATAAGATCTTCCCACTCTGCATCTGCCATATTAAACATGTCCAGGCTCACGCTATGCGAGACGTACTATGAGCTCTTCTGGATGGAGTTGAAGGACTACAAGAAGAAGACACCATATGAGCTCGCTCAGCTCTCCGGTACTGAGCTGACAGAGGAGCTGACAGCTGTGATGCTCTATCTAGGATTTTGTAAGGGGCAGATCTGCTTCCTCAATTACCTTATAACGGGCGGGCGTATCGTCGAGCAGCTCCTGCGAGCTAAAGGTTTCTACAAGGATCTGGAGTATCTGTCAGATGTGTTCCAGCAGTTGCAGACCTCCATGGCCTCACCTGACTCAGAGCTGAACAAGGATCTGCGATACTACAAGCTGGGAAAAGGATGCGCTGTGGAACCATCCAGCCCTTGGATGTGCATGTTGGCAGCGTGTATAGGGGCTGTAGGGCTCACCGTGGTCCCCACTGCTATTGTAGAGAGTCGGGATAGTCTTATACTGATTTGCTAGCAGCGGACTAGGCTGATCCCGAGTGCCATGATAGCTAGCCCTGACAACACTCGTGGAGCTACCATGGGAAGCCGTGTCATGTCGACTGGATGCAGTGTCGAGGTCGGAGCTGCCATGGGAAGCATCGTGTCGACTGGCTGCAGTGTCAGGGTCGGAATGTCTGTATGGCCCGTATTACGAGTAGGTGCGTTGATATCAGTGTTGAAACCGAAGTGGACACCGGGGGAACTCTCCTCGACTATCATGAAGCAGGGTGGAACATACTCCACATCCTGCCGTGGCACACCACACGGCAAAGTTCAGCTGCTGATTCCAGTATGAGAGGCTTGGAGCAGCCATCCAAGTATGAGCTTGCTTCGCATCCTTGATGGTGATGGGGCGGTTAGTCAGCAGTCGTGGGTTAATGGAGAAGCTGGTTCGGGACCGTCCATCCACTGTGATAGAGAACGGTGTTAGCCCTGGTATATCATCCAGTAGACCTCTCAGGCCAGTCAAGGGTGTACCCAGGAGGGGCGGTTGGCTCCGGATGACTGTCGTGAGGTTCAGTGGGAAGGCCATCTATACGGGTGTTCTTAAAGCTACCGTACAGGCAGCACACTATTTGTAGTCATCTCGACTCCAGAGACCGGCGAGGTGACCTTGCCGTAACATCTCGTTTTTTAGCTCCTCCATATCAACCCACTGGCTGGAGCCTTTGAGGTATTGCTGTCGCGCTTTAAGTTTCTCCGTGTGGTACTGGGCTTGCACCTTCAAAATATGGTGCATACTCTGTGCCGGTGTCACGTACTTAGCATGCTTCTCCAGCCGCCTTGTGATCTGCTGCTGCCCCACCGCCAAGCCCGTGGTCAAGACAGTGGCGGCCAGTGTTACACCACCCAGCTGGATGGCGACGAGGGCACCCACCCCTGTCGCTGGAGTGGTCACAGCTGCCACACCAGCACTGGCTCCAATCACACCCGCAGCAGTGGTTGTATGCGCAAGGACGTCGTATGCTGTCTTATATCGCCTGCGCGTTCTGCTGTACTTTTCTGCCTCACCGATGAGATTCTGCCTGATGGTATCTATCTGCTGGAGTAATATATAATTCTGGTTACTTCCGCCACTCTGATTTTGCCATAATATATCCTGCAGAATCTGCTCATGAGTCATAGAAGGGTTCATTTTGGAGAGCCTGGCGAACCATGGCAGCTTGCTGGTGTTGAGACAGACGTCGCTTGGACAGTGGTCATCCAGCACTATGTCGGGTGCCAGTAGCTTTCTGAGACGTAACATCTGGAACTTCACCTTATCACCAAGAGAGTAGGTCTGCCGCTGGATGGCTTTCTTGGTCTTACACCTCTGCGCCATCTCCTCTTCACACTGTATGACCTCTGGCGCATCCTCGTCTGAGAAGACACCACGCTCATCCTCATCTGTGAAGACATCTGTATCATTGTTGTTTGTGAAGACATCTGGCTCAGCACCATCTGTCAAGACTCCTGCGTCCCGCTTACGCTTCTTCAGAAGGTCCTGCCAGTATTTGGAAGCTTCACTGTTCCTTCGCCTCCTTGCAATTCTCGTGTTCTGTTGATACCAGCTCTCCCGCTGTAGTCGCTCTCCTTCTTGTTGCAGTGCAGGCACCTGGTCGTTTTGTGCAGGGGTCATGAAGGTGTGAACATGCTAGGACTGATAGCTTTCTATAGGTTGCTGTTGGAACTTGGGAGATACTCTATCATGTCCCGGCCGACTTCTACCAGTGCGCTGCTCTGTGCACTGCCCGGAGGTTGATGTAGCACATCGGCGTTTATGTTGTGCCCCACTGGGGCACCTCGAAGAAGACACATTCTATACGGTACTGTACCACCCGTCCCCCCCCCCTTCAGAGCTTTCGAACTGTCCCATCCCTTTTCACAACAGTGGAGAGGGGAGTAACCTCTATGTCAATGGCTGTGGGAGGCCTATATAGGGGCAACCATGTTTGCCTGTCACCCCAAGGTCCAGCGCGGTACCACACTTCATTCTTCTCAAATATGAACTGCAGGTTTTTTGCCAGGGTCAATAGCAGGCCATCATGGGCCATCGGCGGAGCACTGCTCGAATAGAGTTTGACCAGATGAAAGTCGACGTCGTTACTTAGGGTGTTGATGTCTGCCACCTCTGTATCCGAGAGCTCAATCAGCGACTGAAGGATGTACTTCCTCTTCGGGTAATCGTACCGAAACACGATCTTGTTGCCATCTATGTTGCGACCCATGTGCTCCTTCGACACATCATTGAGGTCTGTGAGCAGCTCCACCCCATCACCACCAATGGGGTGGAGGGAGAATGCCTTTGAGTTTGCTTCGTACTGTAGGCCGAATGACTTGCCATCGCTCTCTTCTATCTTGGCAGCATCAACTGCGTACACATCTTCCAGGTCAGCAAGACCAGTCGAGTGAGGAAATATGGGTTCCGTAGCATGCTATAGGATGGGTTTAAACAAGACATATAACCATGCCAATTGTCCACCTGCTGCTCTCTGGTGGTGAGAACGTAATCTCACCCTCTCTAGATGGGAGACGGGTGGTACAGTACCGTGTAGAATGTGTCTTCTTCGATGTGCCCCAGCAGGTCACAACATACATACACGCCGATGTGCTACATCAACCTCCGGGCAGTGCACACAGCAGCTCACTGGTAGAAGTCGGCCGGGACGTGATAAAGTATCTCCCAGGTGCCAATAGCAACTTATGGAAAGCTATCAGTCCTAGCATGTTCACACCTGTAAATCACCTGTTTGACAGCCCCTCCATTAACATATATGCCAGCACAGATGGGGTATCGGACGCCCATTTAGAGTTTACCCTCTTATTACTCATTGACCTGGCATGATATCACAACAGGAATATCTGACCTTTGCCGAGATGATGAAGAGCCCGCTATAGAGTTGCCCCTTTATGACCCCTACACAGATGCTTGCACAACAGAGCTGTCAACAAGAAGGAGATCGACTATAGCGGGAGAGCTGATATCAATAGAACGCGAGCATTACAAGGAGGCGAAGAAACAGTGAAGGTTCCTGATACTGGCAGGCCCTCCGGGAGGAGAGTAAGTGGGACGATGTCTTCACATACGACGATGAGCCAGATGTAGCGGAGACCGTGGACGATGCAGTGGAGTCCGTAGATGAGGATGAGCCAGAGAGTAAGCGGACAATGTCTTCACATACGATGATGAGCCAGATGTAGCGGAGACCACGTATGATGCAGCAGAGATTGCGGACGAGGATAAGGCAGAGAGTCAGTGGGACGATGTCTTCACATACGACGATGAACCAGATGTCTCACATACGATGACGCGCCAGGTGTCTTCACAGACGAGGATGGCGACTCCAGCAGATAGATACCATCAGACAGAATCTTGCCCATGAGGCAGAAAAGTACAGCAGAATGCGCAGGCGACATAAGACAGCCTACAACACCCTCGCGCATACAACCACTGCTGTGGGTGTGATTGGAGCCAGTGCTGGGGTGGCAGCTGTGGCCACTCTCGCTACAGGGGTGGGGGCCATAGACGCCATCCCGCTGGGTGGCGTGACACTAGCCGCCACTGTCTTGACCACGGGCTTGGTGGTGGGGCAGCAGCAGATCACAAGGCGGCTGGAGAAGTATGTAGCACTGGCACAGAGTATGCTACGGACTATCGACGAATCTGTCAACAAAGCTCTCGAGGATGGCAAGGTCACCGATAAAGAGTACTGCCATATATTGAAGGTCCAAGCCCTGTACCACACGGAGAAACCTAAAGTGCGACAGCAATACCTCAAATGCTCCAGCGGGTGGGTTGATATGGAGGAGTTAAAAAACGAGATGTTATGGCGAGGTCGCCCCGCTGGTCTCTGGAGCCGAGACGACTACAAATAGTGTGCTACCTGTATGGTAGATTTAAGAACACCAGTATAGATGACCTTTCCACTGGACCTCACGACAGTCATCCGGAGCCAACCGCCCCTCCTGGGTACACCCTTTACTGGCCTGAGAGGTCTACTAGATGATATACCAGAGCTAACACCGTTCTCCATCACAGTGGATGGACGGTCCCGAACCAGCTTCTCTGTTAACCCACGACCGCTGACTAACCGCTCCATCGGAGGTGGAGTATGTTCCATCCTGCTTCACTCGTATTCTGGTACTCCTGAAGCTGTGCTCATCGCCAGCTGTCGGGGATTCCACGTGTACTTCATGGTGCGACGAAGCCTCGGTGGCATGGTGGTGACAACAGCAGTCTAGGGGTTATGTATGGTGACCCGAGACATGACTACTCAGGATTCCCCTATCGAACCCCCCAACGAGTAGGCCGTCGGAAGAGAGTGACATTCTTGTTCGAACCAGACTCTGACCCTGTAGTGCTGGTGCAAAATATGTACATCACTGGCTTGCGTCGGGACTGTCCATATGTGTGGAAGTACTTTGTCCCACACACCACTTCAGGCTTCACACCAGCAGGGGTCATTTGGATCAACCAGTCCCTGGAAGCACTGTGCTACTGCCGGCCTATGGCACAGACCCAGCTGCGGCATTCCATAGATGGTGTCAGCAGAGCAGAGGTCCAGACCATGTTCATCAGTCTCGTTAAGGATATGATCATCGTGCAGACCCCAGTAGTCGCATTGCTATGTTCCAGCAGGGGTTGCAGAAGGCCTGTCGCAAACTTGACTTTGCTATTTCGCCACACCTACGGTTGGTTCCAAGCAACATGATTATGAACATCGAGGACCTCCAAGTCAGGGACTATAACAACATGATAGTTGAGGGGAGTTCCTTAGGTGTCCACATCGGCTTCAACACCGACATCAACGCACCTATGCGTGGTATGGGCCATACAGTCACTCCGACCCTGACACTGCAACCAGTCGACACGGCAGCTCCAGGAGCCCCGACACCACAACCACTCAACACAACACCGCTTCCCGCGGTAGCTCTACGTGTGGTGTTGGGCCTAGCTATCATGTCACTCGGGATCAGCCTACTCCCCGCAAGCAAATCAGCTATAAGACTATCCAGACTCTCTGCTGTAGCAGTGGGGACCACGGCGAAAGACTGAACCAGCTTGACATGCCCTTCAGCCCCTATACCCGCTGCCAACATGCACATCCAAGGGCTGGATGGTTCAGCAGCGCATCCTTTTTCGAGCTTGTAGTATCGCAGAGCCTTGTTCAGCTCTGAGTCAGGTGAGGCCATGGAGGTCTGCAACTGCTGGAACACATCTGACAGATACTCCCGATTCTTGTAGAAACCATTAGCTCGCAGGAGCTGCTCGCTGATACTCAAGCCCATTATAAGGTATTCGAGGAAGCAGGTCTGTCCTTTGCGAAATCCTAGATAGAGCTTCACAGCTGTCAGCTCCTCTGTCAGCTCAGCACCAGAGAGCTGAGCGAGCTCACCTGGTGTCTTTTTCTTGTAGTCCTTCAACTCCCTCCGGAAAACATCATAGTACTTCTCGCATAGCGTGAGCCTGGACATGTTTAAGATACTGGCCAAAGCAAAACCTCTGGCAGTCCACGTAGCCAGTAACGTGGCGGCGAATGTGGCCATGGTGAATATGACAGGGGGAAATGAGGTCCTTCCTGCCGACACTGTGGCTGTCCTCGCTACAGTGGTGAGTGGGGTGGCAGGGTATTGTCTCGGAATAACTCCCCCCCACCCCAAAGATCGCCCTCAGTGGTGCCTCCTACACTGTTGCCGCCAAGATCATGGATGAAGGTGTTACACTAATGGGGGCCGCGGTTCTAGGGCTAGCAACGAGTGCAATGGCTGGGATCATCGTCGCCTACGTTTACCTCCTCTGAATAGTGAGAGATTGATCACAAGACCCCTGAAGCATATGAGGCATGGCATGCCAGAGGGCAGTGTGTAGCCCATAGTCGAGCATGCGGACTGAGGATCGCCAATGCCCAGGAATGGTAGACCGCCCACAAGGCATGCCCCTGCAGAGAGAGCCAGTACCCTGAGCACTGCTACCTTTTCCCTTGGCCGAATGCATGGTCCTCCTATGCCCAACTATTTCACTGGGGGTATGACTAGTAGGTTTGAGCCGTCTGTATATATATATACTCACAGACCTAGAAAGCAAAGAGCTAGGAGATCTTGCTCACTTTGGCGAGGCACGCCTCCGTTCAGAGGACACTGTGCCCCTATCTCCTTCCTAGACTTCGATGAGAAGGGAGACCCGCGGGAGATCCGATGTACCATCCCAGCCCGAGATCGCAGGATGGAGGGAATCACAAGATAGGCTCCCTCCGCCTGAGCCATATCACTGTCGTCGACCAAACATATGCTATCACCAGCCTCCGGCTACCACAGGTGAAGAAGTCAGGGTTCTTTGGTTTGCCGTTTAAGACCACAGGATAGTCATGGCTTTCCATGCATGTATCATACAGATGTAGCAGAGCTTCCCAATGGGATCCAAGCAGCCCTCTATGCAGATGACCTCGTACTCTGGTGCACCGAGGAGTACACAACGACTGCCACATACAGAATGCAGCTCGCCTTGGATAGAATTATAGCTTGGGCCAATCGCTGGTGTATTACCATCAACAAAGAAAAATCATCAGCCATGCTATTCTCACTGTCCACCAAAACAAAGGTTGGCAATCTGACACTGGGCGGTACTCCACTCGAGTATGAGGACCAGCAGACATACCTGGGAGTCACCGATGACAGAAGATTAACATGGAAGGAGCACATCCAAAACGCAGAGGCAAAGGCCAGAAGAAAGCTAAACATCATGAGGAAGCTGGCAGGAACAAAGTGGGGTGCCAATGAAAGGATCCTAAAGACCATCTACCTAGGTGCCGTATGACCACACCTTGAGTATGGATCCAGCTCATGGATGACAGCAGCTAAATCTCATCAACAGAACCTCTACAGAGTACAAAACCAGGCACTGCGCATCATCACTGGTGGAATGAGATCAACACCAATAGAAAAAATGTAGCAGACAGCAGGCATCCCCCCACTTAGCAAAGGAAGGGAATGCAAAGCACTGATCCAAGCTGCAAAGTTCAAATCGTTCAGCAACCACCCGATGAAGATCAGGCAAGCCCAGTTGTCATCAGGAAGACTTAAAAGATCAAGTTTTGTGAAAGAGACAAAAGCACTTCAAAGGAAACACCAAGAAATGTTGCCAGCACAAATAGCAGACCCAAACCACACCCTTGACCCTCCACCAGGGGAAAAAACCTAGAGAGCATAGCTTTTCGCACCACAGTACCTCATCTCACAACCAAAGATGAACACAGTGATGTGAGCAAGAAGGCCCTGACCCTAGCCTTGCTGAAAGAAATATACCCTCAGGAGACTTGGATAAGGATCTACACAGATGGATCAGCCAAAGATGCAGTTAGGAGCGGAGGTACCAGACTGCACATACAGTATCCAAACTGACAACATGAGTCAGCTGCAATACCGACGGGCAAACACTGCACACACTACAGAGCTGAAATCGAGGCACTGGTTCATGCAGCTAATACCATCAGCAGAACAGCAGACCCTATTGCACAGATTGTCTTTTTATCTGATGCCCGCTCCGTCCTTGAGGCTATCACCAAAGGTAGGCTGCCACAACTTGAAGAAGCATTACAAACCATCAAATGCTTTCGGATAGCATTGCAGTGGATCCCCTCACACTGTGGAGTCCAAGGAAATGAGGAAGCAGGCAAGATGGCAAAGGTGGGTGCAGAAGAGAATCAGACAGAAAACATGGTTACACATACAGAGATGAAGACTATCATCAAGTCACTTTATAGAACACCTCAATCAGAAGATGCCTACTATCATCTCTGGAGGCCAGAGCAAGTGACCATTTTTCGTCTCAGAACTGGACATAAAAGACTAAACCAACACATGTACAGGCGGTTCCACCTTACGACATCGCCCGCTTGTCCTTGTGGAGAAGCAGAACAGACCACAGAGCACATACTTCAATGTTGCAGTACGTATCAGCTGCTGAGAGAAGAGATCTGGCCTTTGTCAACCTCATTTCTTGAAAAGCTGTATGGGCCTGTGGAAGAACTGCAGAAACCAACAGATTTCATCTTGAGAACGGCTCTCCATGTGTGATACCAGCGATCGAAAAGAAGAAGAAGAAGATACAGATGCTGGATGTACTAGACACTGTTGGTGCTGACACAGGCCCTCTATGCTGTCTTCTCAGCTGCTTCTGGGATTTCATGCTTGACGCCTCCATCGCATCCTTCATCTCCGCGGAGGTGCAGGATTCCTCGCTCTGCAGGCGAAAGAGCTGGTTCAGGAAGTACCGCTGATTACTCTCCCAGATATAGACGAGACTACCGCCGACAAAGTGCTAACCATCTTCCGCACGTATGTCTGTACCATTCGACAGTAGGCCGGCTGATGTTGGCCAGGTGGTGCTGATCATTGCCCCGTCGGGACACGGGAAAAACATCTTGCTGTGGGCTCTCCTCGCCAAACATCTACACTCTCAATATATCCTTCTGGTGTCTGACTCCGCTACTGAGGCAGTTGACAGTAATGATCAATGGTACAATGGCCCAATCACCAAGACGCGAAAACTGCAGGCACTGATGGAGCAGCTATTGGCAGCCCGACTGAGAGAACCACTTGTTCTAGTTATCGATGACCCTGCAATGGTCCAGAAGATAGTCACCTACCTCAGCAACATCACCAAGCACATCCGGCACACACAGATAACTGTCTTCATCCTCTTTCAGAAGTACACCCGCGAGATCTCACCAGACATCCACCACAATGCCTGGTTGCTATACTTCAGCTCCAAGTGTGGACGTGCCCTGCTCAAGACCAGCATAACCCTCAAGGAGGCCAAAGGGAACTTTATCGCAGGTGAAAAGAGGGCAGCTGAGCTGTACCACTTCATCTTCCGCAACAAGTAGACAGGTGAGCTATCACACTTCAAGTCATCTCTGGAAAAGGGGCAGACCTTCACCTACAAGCTGAATCCAGCCAGGAAACTAGCCTATTCATGTTCATCGCTGACAGACTATCGCAGCTACTGCAACTTTCATTCATCAGAGAGCGGAGGAACTTCGTCCGTGGTCTCCGCTACTTCGTCATATGCTTGAGGACCTTCATCAGAAGCTTGAGGAACTTCGTCAGAAGCTTGAGGACCTTCGTCAGTTTCGTCAGAAGGCTGCTGCTTAAATTCTAACACTGAGGGTCCGAGTCTAGGGCTCTCTTCTTCTGGAACTTCCCATGGAAGATCCACTTTTTCCATGTGCGACTAGCATCTGCCTTGCGAGTGGATTTGATGAGGTAGTCCTGGTAGTTATCTGGGAATTTCAGAAATGCTGGCGGGTTACTGTCCAATCTCCTGTGGCCTCTTTAATTGAAGATGTGCTAAACAGCCTCCTTGCGGCCAACAGTGAGCCCCTCCTGAGTACCTTCTGCATGAACGGTGCCATGGCTCCCCGCTACAGTGGCACTGACCTCCTCCCTGAAGTAGTTATTTGCTCCAGACTGGAGGCTATCCAGTATATCTCGTTCTTCATGGCTATGGAGGCTAAATACGGCAGCTCGCTTCCCAACTGTTAGTAGATCTTTGGGTTCGACCCTCGTCCTTTGGAGAGCTAGAATAACAGGACTGCTGGTTTGGGCCACATGATGCAGGTTGAGTGCCCTACCCTTGGTGCTGTCAAACTTCCGGTAGCGTATCCTAGTCAGGAGTTCTTTTGTACTACGAGCTGGTGCTCCTTCCTCTATGGTGGCCAGTATCTCCGCATCAGATGGAGGTGTGACCTTGGCTCGCTCATGGATAATGTTGATGTCACGAAGCAGTCCTCGGACCCTGTCACAATTGGACAGTGCATGCCATGGCTGTCGTGCTGACTGTCGTGCCTATAGACAATCTGCTGGAGAACATTTTATCAAACATGACAGCCATTTAAAACCTACATATATACCCAGACCCTAAACATGCTGCAGTATATGCAATATCCAGATGGGGCCATTGCACCCGCGACATCGCACTGCACTGATCCTCGGAAGGACTGCCTGAAGGGCATTCAACCCAGTATACACGATGAGAACCCATTGTCCGCTGCTGAGAAGTACATTGACTTTGCAATCTCGGCACAGATCCATGAGATCAAGAGTATGGCACTCGAGTTCAAGCTTTAGAGCACAACAGAACAGACAGTAGAGCTCCCGCAGGTTCTGAACGGGTGGGAGATCGTGTAGAGCAACAGCACCATGGACACCACCTATGTGAACGGTGAGTACCGAGTCCTAGGTTCGCTGGCTCGTGGTCCAACCTTCTGTGGGAAGGGAAAAGGGTACTGCGCTGTGGGTTGCAATGAGGGGTTCACGGAATTTGAAGTACGGGCACGTGTCGAGGAGCCTGTGACAGTTCCACTCTTAACCCTCCTCGAGAACACACACGTGAATCCGGCTACCATGCAGGATAGGCTGTTCCTCCGGGTGTACACTGAGCAGCTCGCAGATGCGACGATGAATGCTCCAAGACTTCATGTCTGGCATGACGAGTATGATGAGGAGCTGAATAAAAAGGGTTCCAAACAGCGGATCGTGCATGTGGAGCGAGAACACCAGCAAGTCCAAGCCACAGCTAACTAACAGGTAGAGCTGACATTGCATCGTGGTGCATCGGACTGTGTTGGTGCTGCAGTCCTGGTTAAGAAGGGGGGAGCTATCCAGCAGGTGAATAAGCTAGACGACTTCAAGCTTGTGGTTGCTGGGACCGATGTTCCTGTTGAGGTACGCGAGCTGGCTGATTGCCAACTCTACAGACAGAAAACTAAGTCATATGCACTTCTGTGCCTAACCAGTGGAAGCGACGACCTCGAGTCAGCACTCGAGGGCTGGCACCACCTCGGGGGCAGGTACATCCCGCCTAATCAGGGCAACCGGCTCAGCTTCAACATCGGAAACCTCATAGCTGGGACACGCTCATTAGGTGTGATGGTACTTTACTTTGGCTATGCTAAGGTATGCATGTCAAACACATCATGTATTCAGCTTGAGCGTGTGTCGAGCACGACTCCTGTCACCACCGCTGCAGCTGCCACCAATATTATAAGCTCTGCTGTCTTCTGACCTGTCGATGCTTCATAGTCGAGCGTTGGCTCAGATATCTTTACAGCCTCGTAGTCCTCATCGAGACTTTCATCTGCCTCTTTGAGGCTCTGGTTGGCCTGAGCTCGGAGTTGTCGTCAACATACCTCCCTCTGGCGCATATGCTCGAGCGCTTTGCTGTACTCAAACTTCTCCTTAGACAACTTCTCCATCGCCTGGTTATGACGCTCACGCTCGACCTCTGCCACATTCTTGTCGGCGAAGCTGAGTCCCCAGTTTGCTAAGGCAAACACGCCCATATTCAAGATTGCGGAGGCCATGCTATAGACTACAGTTTAAAGCTACTATATAGCTGCCCCAGCGACGGATCCCAAGAGCGATGTATGAACCAGAGGCTGATCCAGTCGAGGACATAGATGACGAGGACTATGAGGAGGACTATGATGGAGAGGATGATTATGATGCAGACCACTATGATGTAGCTGAGACAGCGTGTGAGTATGGTGATGTAGAGCCTGAATCCCACAAGCTAGTACACAGAGCAAAAGGAATCTATCACACTTACATAAAAGGTTCTATTGGTCTGCTGGCAGCAGTTGGGGCTCTGATCACTCTGTTCACAACGAAGGCTGGCGAGACGGTCCGCAAGTTGCCAACAATGCTCTCCATAGTGTGGAGAATATTTCTGAAGCCATACCAGCCATCGCCTCAGAAGTAGGTACGTTCTTCGGAGTCGCAGGCCCTTGGCTACCGTACGTTACCATAGCGCTCGTGACCATCTGTGCCGCCGAACATTTGAGCCGTACTATATAAGGATGGTGTCTCTGTATGACCTGGTCAAGTCCCTTAACTTCTGAGGGTTGGTCGATAAACTACTGTTCAGTGAGGATCCAGCAGAGATTAGACGCCAGGGTATGGAGGTGTTTGGGGAGGTCTTCAGTGATAGTCGAATGAATGACGGCCGTCTGTTTAGAATTCACACAGGCCATGCGTGACAGGACAGGACTGGACGCCAGTGATGAAATCTGGGAGTTTATCAACCTTCTTTCTTGAGGAACTCTTCTATCGGCCTGGTGGATATTACCATGAGCCCCCCTCAACTACTCGAGGCTGCAGGTTGCAAGGGCCACAACTCCACATTGGAGGCAGTTAGCCAGTGGCTCAGCCACCAGGCAATGTGGCAGATATACAGACCTCGTCCATGGCACATCCGGCATGCCCCTTTTGAGGAAATTATCCTGAACAGCGTTCACCAGGCAGATGTTCTATTCCTTCCACACGACTCGGTTGGTCGTAAGACCTACAAGTATGCCCTCACCATCGTCGATGTCGCCAGCAGCTACAAGGCGGCCGTACCACTCACAGACAAGTCAGCTGGCCAGGTGGCCCAGGCATTCCAGGGTGTCTACGAGGCTTCGGAAAATCCCCTCCAGTGGCCAGAATTGTTGCAGGTGGATGAGGCTAAGGAGTTCAGAGGGGAGACTGCAGCCCTCATGCGGAAACACGGGGTGGCAGTTAGGTGAGGCGAGGTAGGGCATCACCGTGCCCAGGCTATAGTTGAGCGGTGGAATCAGACTTTGGCAGAGAGACTGTTCCCACACCAATACGCCCAGGAAATGGCCGCGCCGAGTGAACGTTCTAGAGTATGGGTGAGAGGGCTGCCTTTTGTGGTGGAGAGATCCAACGCCGAGGTTACTAGTCTAATCGGGAAGAATCCGGTAGAGGCTATTAGACACTCTCCTGGTCACAGCTCTAGAAGAGCGAACAAGGGAGAGGAGTGCCTACCACCTGATGCTCTGGTTCGGTACCTGTGTGAGCCTGGTTAGCTGGAAGGTGGTCGACGGCGTGCAACAGATCCTAACTGGTTGATAGATGTTCACAGGCTTGACAGGTATGTGGAGGCGGATGGGCGGCCTACACTGTAATACGTGGCCCGCCAGCATGGAGTGCCTAGGCGACCATTTGTCGTGGAAGAGCTTCAACTAGTCCCTGAAGACACACAGCTACCACCCTCTAGGTAGCTAACATGATACTCGATGGGCTCGGTATGGACCCCCATCTGGCAGTACATGGCACTTATCATAGTAAGCGGAGAGTACAAGTTTTTCTTGCGCGTACGTCACCATACCCTAGTTGCCCATGCGTAGGCCTCGGTTTTTAGCTCTGTCCAGCCCGCCATGTAGGGTGCTGTAGACCCTCTGCCAAGAGACCTCATTCTGCCGCTTTGACATTCCGTTAGCCGAGCACTTACTTGCAGCTGCGCTCTCCACGTAGTAGCATTTGGAGCAGAGAGCGATGCCACGAGAGCCTTCGAACTCGAGCTTGAACAGTCCCGGATTCGCCCAGACCATTGTGCCAATCTAGACAGTCCTGCTTATGAGCCTGGTACTCTGCTCGCATCACAGGGCGAATGACGTCGTCGACGTTGGAGCCTGCTATATTGATATACGCGGAGTCAGTCCATCTGCAGGTACTCAAAGCTGTCACGAGCTACATAGCGATCGAGGAAGTCGTAGTGGAACTCCAGCAGTCGCAGCTTTGCAAGCTCATAAACGGTTATCCCCACCTGGAAGGGCCTTCAAATTGTGATTCTCGGCTTGCAACTCTGGAGTTCGTATGACTCACCAATCTCCTCGAGATCTTCGAACCATGCAATACGCATGGCCTTGTCTACAACGCCTTCGTCCTTCATGAAGCTGGTGTTGCTATGACGTTCTAGGGCCTATGTGAGCTTCCCGTAGGCACTGTTGCTGAGGAGTTTGGAGAAATCTGCCAAGCGTGCCTTGCTCTTATTTACATCTCCCGAGCGGCGGACCTCCGTAACATTCTCCACGAACCACTCGAACGGGCGCTTGGCCTCATAGTCTATGGTGCGGTAAACATCAGTGATCTCCAGGCCATGGGTTATATACCACTTGAGGGTCGGAGCATACAGCAGTCGCGTCTTGCCAGAGAGGGCAACGACCAGCTTCTGGGTGGTGGGCCGCTTCCTCCCTGTTCGCCCTAGATATGCCAGCATCTCAGACGAGATTGCCTCTACTGGGATCTCGCGGTTATAGAAGGGAGCAGGCATTTCCTCGAACATTGCCCACAGAGCCTTGGGGACCTCTATATCCATCTCAGCAAGCCCAAACCAGCTGTCTGCTAGGAGGCCTCCTTAAAGCTAGCTACCCCACTGGCACCGGACCAATGGCGCACTTTCTCCTTACCACATGACATCTCTTTGGCCATCATTGACAGGTACAGAGCATTTGCGTCGTGGCCAAGTAGACCTTGGCAGACACGCTCACTGTGGCGGATTCGAGTCACACGGGCCACATGGTATCTGTTGAACATGATGCTGGGACCGCCAACAACAGCCCCCTTCAGCATCTCGTAGGCTTCCTTGTCCGGTGAATAGAGGCTAACATCCGTCATGTGCTGAGCGGTTCCACGTAGGAGGTACTGCAGTGACACACCTGGGAGAGACACAGCGTCTTTGAGGATGTCTATTTCTCGTTCTGTGTATAATTCCCGCATCCGCTCTAGGGCTTCGATGAATGGACTTACGTCCAGGTTGTTGTAATATCGCAGCCAGTCGGCGAATGTCCGCATTCCATGCTCGCTGAATGTCTGGTTACACTGTTCCCAGTATGTTCGCGTCAAGAAGTAGCTACCCTTGAGCTTAGATGTCCATGCTGAGGAGTCAGGAAGCCCTGGATAGTTGAGCTTCTCATGTGTGTCAAACCATTCATATGGGAGCCAGCTCTTCTGCTGTGTACACCCGTAAGCTTTGACCCATACCTCATAAGAGACTCCTGGGCCGAGGTAGTTCAGCACATCGAGAAACCGTAGCTCAGGTGTTATGAGGAACATGGTCGGACTAGCCTTCTTGGCGACTTTCACTGTACCTGTATTGTCAGTCAGCTCATCGACAAAGTACTTCTTGATGAGGTTCAGGTCATACCGCCCAGAATTGAACCCCAGTACAGGCACTTGGTCACACCACTCCTAGATCAATCGCTGCTGTCGCTTGGGAGCTTGTTCAGGTCTGTCGGTATGTACTGTGCCCTAACCCTTGTCCGGATTAGAGATGCTCGCCATTGGATCTCCAGCATGAACTCTCTGATCAGTTCTTTGGGGTCAGGATTGCAGAGGTGAGTGGGCTCACTCGTGGCGCCCTCTAAGGAGCAGCCAACTGACACAGAGATAGGTATGTAAGTACTCTCGATCGTGAGAGTCTCTGTAGGATGAGTCTTGATACCATCTAGGAGTGCTTCGAAGTCGTAACCTATGAAGTGTGGGTATAGGACAGTCCGAACCCGTTTAGGTACGCTTGGGCAGCGGTTTATACCGCACTCCCACTGTACCACAAGCGTGCATCCAGAGGCTCTCAGCTTCTCCTTTCTCAGGACTGTCTTGTGGTATCTTTTTTTTCGAATCCTCACCTCGCTTGCATTGTGGACACCCATGCCAGTGACAGCCATGGAACTGGTAAAATGCGATGGTGGTCGGATCATAATCATCTACAGGAGTGCCCTCGATCCAACGCTCGCCACCATGCCCACACTCTACATGGTGTATGTGTAGGCCTCTGTTTCTCGACTCATACTCGATCCAACGAGTAGCTGCTGAACTGGATGGTTGGGGCGGATAGAAGGCTTTCTCATGAGCAGACTGTGGCGCCTCAACCTTCTCGCCAGACCACACGATTTTTGTTTTGCCGCCTGTACAGTGATCAGCATGTCGTTGATGATTGCATGCCTGTGTAAACCTCTGCTGACAGTGACTGCAGACTAGTGTATGTGCCAGCTTGACGATGTTCTTGATTTAGAAGGTGTGGTGGTCTCACACTCCAATGGTCATTGTATCACGGTAGTGTGCCGCTTGCCTGATCATGTGCCAGGTGCCCTCTTCGTTTGGTTCATACCCGCGAATCCCAATCCTGGCGAAGAACTCTACCTTGTCCAGCTGATCCAGTGAGGTATTGCGGACATCAGGTACTGTCTTGCCGTGGAACTGTGTGGCAAGCTCTCGTGCAGGAGCTGTACTTCTATCAGCTCTTGCTCCTCGGTGGACTGCTAGACATCTCCAGAGACACATGTTGTCCCTGTAGGTGTCGAGGGCAGTCATACTCTTCTTCTGTCGTAGGCAGTCTGGGAGGGGGCCTGTCCCAAGCAGAGGTTGGCAGTCGATGACAGCCCTGACCTCAACGTTGATTGATCGAACGAAAGCCCACTTGGTGTTGGGTCGATCGATATTGTCCGTGTCGATGTTGGCTTGCTCTCTTGCTGCCACCCAGTCCTGAGCTGCCCCTATCGTGTTCAGCCACGGGCTCCCTGGATAATTTTTGTGGAAGCGCATCACCCTACCGTCTTCGATGTGACGGATGCGATAGGTATGGATGTAGCCGAGGTAGAAGGCCTTCTGGACAGTCTGCTGGATCTGTTGCATGATGTGGCCTGTGAGGTCTCCTAGACTTCTGAAGAATGTCCAGCATACTGACCGGCGTCCTCTATCCTCTGTCTCCCATTCGCCGAGACGCTGGTCGAGAATGTGTTCGCCTTCTCGCATCATGCTCTGGTCCAAGAGTTCAGACCTCATCCCCCTTATGCTCCAGCCTGGACTCAGACCTCGGCATTGCTTAATGATCCTGAATTTGAGAGTTAAGTGCTCCAGTGGGTGGGTCTCGATCCGCCTCACTACAGTCTTGGCTCGCAAGCTAGCAGTCACCTCCTCGTCCAACTGACGACCCTCACGTATCCGCTGCGCTTTCTTGTGGGGATTCCAAGGATCCTCTTTGGTAAGCGCTGGAACCCTTCCCGTATTCATTGCTCAGGAGAGTCGCTTCTGCCACTCCTTGGCACGGACCTGTCCGATCATCTGGAGCAGGTCAGCTTTCTTAGCTTTAGAGTAGCCTCTAAGGCCGAATTGCTTTGCAATAGCGTGAAGCTGTGCAACAGTACTCATGGCGTATATCCCTGTGGATGCCTGCATAGGGTGCGTGAACCCCTACATTGGAGAGTTAAGCACTCCAGTGACTGAGCCTCCATCCGCCTCGCTACAGCCTTGGCTCGCAAGCTAGCAGTTACCTCATCGTCCAACTGACTAAACTCACGTATCCACTGCGGTTTCTTGAGGGGATTCCAAGGATCCTCGTTAAGTGCTTGTAACCTTCCCGTATTCATTGCTCGGGAGAGTTGTTTCTGCCACTCCTCGACACGGATCTGGTCGAGCATCTGGAGCAGGTCGTCTTTCTTAGCTTTAGAGTAGCCTCTAAGGCTGAATTGCTTTGCAATAGCACGATTCTGTTCAACAGTAATCATGGTGTATATCCCTGTGGATGCCTGTCTCTAAATGGGCGTTCAGTCGCTATTATGTGTGGCGATCAGTACCTGTGGATGCCTGTCTGGGCGTTCAGACCTATTATGTGTGGTGCTGGCGATCAGTACATGTAGGTAGATGCCAGTCTCTAAATGCGCGTTTAGGCCCTATTATGTGTGGCGATCAGTACCTGTGGGTGGATGCCTGTCTGGGCGTTCAGACCCTATTATGGGTGGTGTATATCCCTGTGGGTGCCTGTCTCTAAATGCGCGGTGCACATGCATGCCCCCTGGATAGGATAGTACGCGTGCATGTATAAAGCCCTATGAGTGAGGTATGGCTAAGTCCGTAAGAACCAGTAGCACGCATGCGCATGCATCAGATCCACGTGTCAGTATTGTGAGAGAGTGGATGCTTATATTGTACCGAAAAGTGTTTACCAACATCTGGAAGCACGCATGCACGTGCACATGTACCCACTCGCACTCGGACACACGCACGCACTCACGCACATGTAAGCACGCAACGTTGTTGTTCAACACGATGCGAACTTTATTCGCCATTCATACAGTACAGCTCAGAAATAATTTAGAACAATCAAATGTAATGTTGGATATTTTGGACTTAATTTGATTGGAAGCTATTGCTGGTTCAGGATTTAAATGAAGTCCAAAATATTCAACATAATTTCCTGCACCGTGTTCAAACTTGTACGTTTATCTTCTTCTTTTGGAAAAGTGTTAACATGGTTATGAGCTGTACTGTATCTTCCTATGCCATGTAGCCTTGCTGATACTGCGCCAAACATTGGCCACCATTAGTGTAACTTTATATTCGCGAGATGTAACATTGTTGAGAAAGGACTTTATTTCAAAATAATTCATTTTTAATGCGTTACAGAATAGGCACTGGTGTACGTATTGGAAACCCCAATTGTTTTGCCGTAATTTCGCGGATTTCCCTATGCGACTGTGAGCTGCGCGTTTCCCGATCGCTACACGAAGCGATCAAGACAGCCGCCTCCGCATCCGCGTGTCATTCCGTGCCCGCGTCCGCACATATGGCATCACACCTATTAAATTCAATGAAATAGAGTTTGGCGCGCCCGCGTCCGTGTTCGCGTCCGCATCCGCATCCGCGCAAATGGAATCCTAGCTTTATTTGGAAATGACCGCCAATACAGTTGCTCGAAATATCTTCAGCAACGCTTTCACTATTGACTGCCCTGTTGATTATTTTGAGAACAATTTGATTGAAGGTTGTTTCATCAACGATTTTCAGTCAAATTGTTATCAAAACTTTGCCTAGTGACAATTGTATTATCATCTGATTATTTTGACAACAATTTGACGGAAAGCTGTTGCTGCTATAGGCAGCTACAGCTTCAGTAAACTTGTTATAAATATATTTGTTTTTATTTGCACTATAGGAAATATACAACTTGGATAGAACTATACTATCCACTTCTACGCACTCGCCGTGGAAGCCGGCTGAAGAATGACTAGCATTAGCATTACGGGAATGGTTTTATACCAACAATTATTGCGCACCGGCGAAGACAATAGAAGCTAAAACAATGGCGCCAGCAAATATCTATCTAAAATGGCGGATATAGTCCTAGTTCGTTAAACGTGTCCATAAAGTAACAAATATTCCTAAATTTTTCTAAGATTTATATCTTTTATAAATAGATGAGAAGTTTAATCAACAATCGCTTAACCGGTACGTTTAATTAATAAATACAAACTATTGAAATAATAACATAAGACAAAATACGGGACAATTTCTTCTTGTCAATAAAGGTGGAAGGTGGACGAAATCAAATACAAACTCTCAAGTAGCATGACTTTATTTCGATAGCTGCTTGACCGCTTTCCTGAAGTACAATATGTCCAGTTATTTGTCTGTCAAATATTCCTTATCTATATAAAATTACGAAATGATTTGGTTGATTTATCTCATAAAATTTCGAAACCCGTTGGCTGATTTTCGCTTAGCAAAATTGGAATCGAGATGACTGAGAACTTCAAGACAAAATAACTTGAAACCCGTTTGACTGGTTTGATCTTTAACAAATAATTTTGAAACTGATTTGACTGGGAATCTAGGGTTTGGTTCTTGAATTTTGAAAAGAATTCAATCACAGGTAAACCTATCTTCTGATGTACAGCAAGGACTGTGTTGATTTATCAGATATGGGTATTGCTGCATTTGCTCATAATCAATCATGCCGTAACAAGGTTACCATTTCCTGAGCTGGTTGATGTATGACGTCACAGCTGTATTTGAAGTCTAGTTTTCAAAGACTGTGATTTTAATTTCCAATCAAGTTTATGACCAAATTTAACACATTAGGTCATAACTTGATTTAGAACCAATATTACACTATTCCTTTAATGTCAATTGATAGAGAGCTGTATCGACACACAATTAACAGTGGCCTCTGCTGAGCCTTCTCACGGTTGCATCACTGGTGGCCACTAAATTGGGAACTGGGATGTCTTAACGCATTCGTACTACAGACACACAAAGGGCGAAGGAATTTCTGAGTTTTATTTTAAATGACTCGATCGCTATCAACTTCAGCATAAAGCCATCAACTTTAAATTGGCTGGTCAGTATACTCAAGGGGATAAAGACGAATCACCTAGACGTGCTTACGAGGCCGATTTAAAACTTAGTCCTTAATACTAACCCACCAACGGTTTCGAAGTAAATCTAGAGTTGGTCGATTAATGACAAATGGAAGATGTTGAGAAATAACGATATAATAAGGCAAGGACTTTGTTAAAATCGAAAATGTTTTCATTGTATTATTTCAACAAATTTTGAAACGAGATACGATGACTTCACAATACAAATATCCTACGATGCTTGAATTAACCTAGTTTTATATATTTGCCCTATAAACCCCGGGAAGAGTGTGCAATCTTATTACAAGCCGAAAGACGTTGCCAAATAACTACTCAATATACTGAATTTGTAATAGCCGAAAAGTCCGAGTGTTACCACTTACTGAATCTATGTGAGTGGTCGGAGGCATCCATCATCTGGCCACGACGAAAATCCTGCCGACGGAGAAGCGAATCTTCATGGAAGTTTCCGAAGCAGACACGATCTCAACTTCTGGCCTAATACGCCTTGAACGGATTAGTTATGTTTTCATGTTACAGGAGATTAAGAGATCACGTGAAATATGGTGTTATTTAGGACAGTAAAGCCACTATCAATATACAAATTCTATCACATGAACATATGTGCATGAACACATAGCTCTGACCTTCAAGAATAATTCAAACGTATACATATACGAATAAGTATATATATTAAGGTATGGCATCTCGACTATTACAAGCTTATTAGATTCAGATTATTTATAGGCACACAATCGTATACATCTTGATATAGCCAAACATGACAGTTACATGGACATAATATACAATTCAAAATGACATAGAGGTGTTAATATGTTAATGTTAATAGAATCAGAATCAGAATAAGAATATTTTATTGGCATGAATCTACATACATATAGATATAACCAAACATCAAGTGACGTGAAATACGTACATGACGGACAGAATATGAGTATATGAATATATAAAAATATATATGTATATAAATATGCAATCTATATTATTTACTATTTACAAATAATACTGCACAAACACTATGTTACAGGATTATCATTGGAAGACATATAGTGGGTGATTTAAATGGCCAACATCCACAGCAAATGCCCGAAGGCAAATGTGAAAAAAATGGCAAGCCCCCAAACTTCCAGAGGCTAGATTTATGTACCCCATGAAAAGAAATCCCAACACATGATCACCCATTTCTATGACCTTAAACGAATATAGATTCCACTTGTGAATTACAAAAATGTATCCCTACTCCAGTTCCACACGACAAAAGAAGCCATACAGGTCCATATGGAACGAAGACATGCCAATACCTACCCCACCTCATCATGCTGAGGCGCATACACCAAGCCTATAAATGCACACACCTCTACTAGCCTCATCCTCCAGCACGCCGGTGCGAATGCGCGCGTTTAACAGCTAGGTATGCATGTTAGTGTGTATCGTACTAACGATAATGATTCATGCATTATACATATAAATAGAAATTAATTTCAAAGCAACAGCTTTCAGTCAAATCACCTCCTAAACACTCTGCATACATGTATATGAACACATGAATAGGCATAGGTGCACATATAGGCTGCAGTTTGATGGACAGACTGACATATTAAGTTGGACATTCATTTCTGATGAACTCGTGGTTAACCTGTTTGTTAAGGCACTTGGCCTTTTAATGGTGTATTCTGAAACATAGTTCAGTACCGCTTTGCAGTCATCAGTGTTCCCATTATCATAAGACGTGTGAAGAATACAAATTTTGCCTCTAAGCTCTAAGTGGAGATATCCATAAAGGAATTGAGGGAATTAAATAAAATCTGTCTTTCACTCGAATCGGCACTGTGCAACGAAATGCCTATCGTCCTCCACAATTCCAGCAGAGCAAAGCAAGGACACCCGTTTCTCTACGAAATTTTTTTGGGACATTATCCGATTCTCCCTGCAGGTTATGTGTACAGAATGTCTCTGAATTTGAAATTATTACGCCTAGAAGACTCTCAATGGCCCTTTCCGGTTTTAGCTATACCCGCTCATGTCTAGCTAAGCTCCACCCACACCTCGCCCGTGTTGGGATCAATCGATCTCTGAACACCCTGACTATCAATTTCCAAAAAAACTACAGAGGTAAGCTGTTGAATATTTTGAAACTAATCAAATTAGTTCCAAGCTATTCAACAGCATATTTATTAAATAGCAAAGAATTACAAAAACATACAATTCATACAACATGTTGGCCCTTTTGAGATTTGATGATGTTCTATTTAAAACCCATCGAGACGTAATGATTTTGATGCCACCATGCACGCTGGGCTGATTATGACGTCATACGAGGTAAGATGATGGATGGATACTCTGGAAAGGTGAATTAGTTAGTAAATAGTTTTCAATGGTGAAGTTGTTTTGAAAGTCTTGTAAGTTTGAAGCTTAGATCCCTGCTGGGATTTGCCAACAGGGCGTGTAACATCCCTGTTTATATGGTCAAATTAGTTCGATGTGTACCTACTTTCTATGGCAACTGCCAACGGCTTGAATAATTCAATTTTATTTCTAGTGAGGTGATTGGTTACAATTTTCTGAAAGAGCAAAGATTTGTTCATAGATTTTGTTACGTGAGCTGTCCAATCTGTTTCCTATAACTGCAAATATGCATTATGAACTGCCTTAGAGTCAATGCCGCATAACCTTATCCAAAACCTCGCTGTTTGGGACAAGAGTGTTGTTCTTTGGGCGGGCTGCCTAAGTTCACCCCTCACAGAAGCATTCGCAGTTTTCCTGTTAACTCTTAATTGGTAAGGATATTCCCAACAGGTACACTATCTCCTGACTGCAAAACATTGTGCTTATTGGTACATTTCGTATAGAACAGTGCCCCAACTTCTGAAAATTTGACAATATTTGTAGAATAAGAGAATGGAATGGTTTAAACGCCAATGGAAGCATAGACTGTATAATTGCTCTGATGTCATACGTATGATATCACCTACTTAAAGGATTTTGCTGAAGACTTTCGGTTCTTCCAGTTACCAAGAAAATACTCAATTTCTCATATTTGATTGACCGAATCTTAAAATAACAAACATGTCCTGAAAAAATCATTTATGTATAGGACACATTTATGTAAGCACACGCGTTTGATAGAGGACCTAGGAGGAGTAGGATAGATACACCTTTATGGGGCGGCCTATATTATATAGATAATAATGTGTCTGGTAGACAGTTACTCTGACTCAGATAGATAATAAGATACCGTTTCCCCCCAATTCTTTATTACGGCAAATCTAATTCTAGCAGTATTGAACGCAGTCTATTACAATCACCTTGATTTGGATGAGGTCAACATTTACACTTGTGTGGGCTACAGAGCTATATGTTGGAACAATGCTGTCAATGGCTAATCCATATTGATTATGGTTCTAATATGTTTAATATATAATTAAATCTGTATGGCTTACAGCGTTTTCATAGTATTTTAATACTCAATTGTATGATTAATGTTCATGTAATCTATTGTACTAGAACTGTATGTTGTGCTAGAGCTGTCTATTGTACTAGAATTCTCTGTTTACTAGAACTGTCTATTGTACTAGAAATGTCTATTGTACTAGACCTCTTTATTGTACTAGAACTGTCTATTGTACTATGCCTCTCTATTGTACTAGAACTCTTTATTGTACTCGAGCTATTTATTGTACTAGAACTGCCTATTGTACTAGAACTCTCTATTGCACTAGAGAATCTATTTTACTAGAACTGTCTATTATACTAGAACCGCATATTGTACTAGAAATGTCTATTGTACTAGAACCTCTATTGTACTAGAACCGTCTTTCGAATTTGAACTGTCCCCTGCCCATATTCACTAGAGTCATGAGATAATGTAACGTGTAATGGCATATTCCTTTACCTGCAGTGGCGATACTAGAACTCTCAATTGTACTCTAACCTATATTGCACTAGAATCTCTATTGTACTAGAACCTCTATTGTACTAGAACTTCTATTGCACTAGAACATCTATTGTGCTAGAACTGTCTATTGTACTAGAACTGTCAATTGGACTAGAACCTCTATTGTACTAGAACTGTATATTGTACTAGAACTGTCTATTGTACTAGAGCTGTCTATTGTACTAGAATAGTCCGTGTCCATATTCATTTTAGTCATGAGATAATGTAACGTGTAATGGCATATTGCTTCACTTGCAGTGGCGATACGATGTAGAGTTAACAAATAATGGATTAATCCAGTTTTAGCTATGCCCCACTCATCTCTAGCTAAGCTCCACCCACGCGTTGCCTGTGTTTGCATCGAGCGATCTACACTCTCTGAATCTTTGTTTCCAGAAAACTATACAGGTAAGCTGTTGAATATATAGAAATTAATTTGACAGTGTGGAGTCAAATTAGTTTCAAAATATTGAACAGCGTGTTTATTAAATAGTAAATACATACAATTCGTACAACAACGCTTAGTCTGTCATCAATTAAGTGTTCTTGACGAACTTAGCTAAGTCAATCATGAAGTAATTAATAATTGATTATGGCGTCATATGATTGATGGATACACTGGACTCATCCATTCTCAAACAGAGATGTAGGGCTAATATTGGCAATGTTGGCACATAAACGTGAGATAATGTGAGATTATAAATGAGTAAAATGAATCTAGAGTTAGGAGTAGAAAAGAAGCATGTGGTCATATGGTGTATATTCTAAGCAAGATGCAAAAACAGACTTTCGTTACACCGGTGATATGATTGCATAATTATCATCATCTGCGAATCTGGACATTGCTCCACCAGTAAGCTAATTTTAGCACACACACGCACGCACCCTCATGCACGCACCCATGCGCGCACACGCACGCGTAAACTCACGCATTGGCTCCCAGATAATGCGTGTGTGAATGTGTTGCGCGTGTTGCTGCGTAGGCGGATGTCGTCCCTGTAATGCATTATACAACTAATCAATTGTCAAGAAAGGAAGCACTTTACTACTCACTCATCATTGAACATCTGCAGGTATGGTGAGTTGTTCTGAAGACCAATAGAATACATTGATGGGAAGATTCTGTCCTGTGTGATAAACATGTCACATGTTTGAGACAACAGAGTGGTGACTGCACCTACATCTATCATGTATGCATACTTTCCATTCATAACTGCCTCGATATGGACACTGTGGTTAGTGCTTATTACATTGAAGTTAGTGTTTTGTTGAAATCTTTCAATGCCCATCCAGATGTTGCGATACACTGTATCATTTGTAGACTGCAAAGAAATATATATATATAACCGAGTCAATCACCCCAGAAAGATAGTATATACAGCGAATCTAAATGAACCACGACTTATCAGTGATGAGATTCATAGCGATATTTGAATGATTTATAACCCATGCTAATGAAACGTGCATCTATCAGTTAATAGCCGGAAATTACACAATGTTCGACCTCTACAACTTAACGTCTTCTTCTTCTTTCTTTTTTTCGTTCGGTGATCATACCGCCAGTCCTAAGTGACTATCGACATGATCATAAGCGTTACGTGCGTGGATCCATGGTTTATCAGAGTGCGCCGTGCGGCCTGGAACCTCCGTCTTCAGCACTCGAGGTTTCTGTCAGAGTTACCTCACCCGTACCTCCTTTAGTCGCCTCTTACGACACGCAGAGGATACGGAAGGTGTATTCTAAGCCCCACCTACAGGGCCATACTTAAACTATAATAAGGCTTTTAAAAACAGTGCAAATAATTTGGAATAGTCTTCCGAAATTTTTTTTTTATACAGCTCGTGTGTTACCGCCCTTGACCTTGGGCATTTATCGTGTTAACTACATAAGATATTGAACACATTTGCGTGCCACCTTTCAGTCAAGCCATTTTCAAAATACCCTGTAAGCTCCATGCGATATTCGCCTGAATCTTGTTTGTGAGAATGAAAAGGGTTTGTCCGGCTTAGGAATCAATTTCGAGAACAGTACAGCGCATAAATAACCTAACATGTTTACAAAGCAAAGCAAACTGTACTGTCGAATATTTTGAACACAACTGGATTGAAAGACATTGCTGCCTAGGACAGCAATTGACTTCCAATTAAATTACGCCCAAAATATACAAGAGAACAGTTCTTACCAACATGTTTCTGTTCACGTTTATAGACATGATATCGTATCCCTGAGTTGTATTGTATAGAGGCAATGTTATGAAAAATGTTCATGTATTAAAAAAACTGGCCACAAACATGATATATCCAACAAGCTGGTCCTAGGGGATTATGAAGCTATTGTGAATGTGACCTTTTCAATGCTGGAAGTTGGAATACACTTGGTTCACATAAAATTTTGTTTTTTTCAACTATACCCCGACCCACCCCAGTCGCCACACCTCTGAACAGGCTACAGACGTTACAGTTTAACACTATGGGCTTAGGTGGTTTTTAAACATAGTTAAAATATCTTTCAAAGTCGGCTTTCGTTTTTCCAGAGCTATATTTTGGTGTAGCCTCGAGCTGTCCGCAGAACGCACCCATCACCCATGACACAGCTGGCTAATGGCACACCAAATTAAATCTCTGTAAGAAATTCGATAACACTGAATACGGTACACTGGTCTGAGCGGGCTGTATGATTGTTATTCATTACAATGGCTGGTGTGGGGTTGTGGGGTGTGTTAGCGAATAGAGAAATGTGTATTTAGACAGATCATATATTAATTTTTAATATAGGTAATACATGGAAAATGTATTGAAAAAACGAATTCAATAATCTCAGTTTTCTTTATGCTCTCAGGCCATTTGTCCAACTGCATAGGAGGTAGTTTTGATAATAGAATGTGATGGTAGAGATAGAATAATTATACAGCATATTATGATGTTTGTTATCTAACAAATTATTATTATTATTATTATTATTATTATTAATGATTAATATTATTATTACCATTATCACTACAATCAGTGTTACATCTTACCAAGCTTGTCCATCTATGCATGGATTTTCTATGATTGCGATTGAAATATTGACGGTCTTGAGAGATGTTTGATAGAATCGTCAAAAGATTGGCCAATAAAATATTATTTATTTATTTATTTATTTATTTATTTATTTATTTATTTATTTATTTATTTTATTTAATGTTTGTAGACCAATTGATATGACCATAAACTATAATACCTATTCTATCAAAATTATTCATAGAATACCAATTAATGTAGCGGCCCTATGCGTGACGCATGTGGGTGCAGAGGCAATGCAATTCCGTCTTCAGCTTTCAATTGAACATGGCTGCTGAAACCTCTGTAGCTCATTTAGGTCACCAAATATCCTTAATGAGGAAACAGTATAGCTGATGGCATAGCAATGTGTATGGATTATACTATGAGCACGGGAACACCATCTTTTGAAAATCAGATTAATTAGGTTACATACATAGGCTGAATACGGCTCCAGGTTATGGCTATTATTCATAACAATGGAGGGGTTGGTGGTGGTTGGGAATTTTAGTGAATATAGAAACGCGTGTTTAGACTAGCCATCTGTTACCAATATTGCCTTAGGTGAATGCTAAACATGTGTATGTCTACTCCCAGCGTCATGCCTCAAACGTAGGCTACACATTGGTACTTACCGTTTGAGCCGCTGTGTTAGTGAATAGAGAAAAGCATTTTTAGACAGATCCTATTTCAATTTTTAATATCAACAATACATATGAAATTGATTGATAACATGTGATTATATGAAATTAGGCTTATTGTTGGAGCAAATTTAATCGCTGGTCAATGGAGGAATTCAGTTTTAGCTATGTTCCACCCATGTCTACCTAAGAACCACGCACATTGTGTCCACGTTGGGATCAAGTGATCCATACACTCGATTACTGGAAAACTAGACAGCTAAGCTGTTGAATATTCTGAAACTAATTTGACTGGGCGATGTTACTAATTATGGGGCAACAACACAGTCACATTAATTTCAAAGTATTCAACACAATGTTTATTAAATAGTAAACACATACAATTCATACAACTTAATGGCATAGTAAGCGACTATAACAGAATATCTCACATTATTCATGACGTAATGACTGTAAACACATGATTTAATGAGAGGACAGGGTTTCGTGATTGAATGAGTTCCCAGAGTCCAGAAAAGATGAGTACAGCCATGTACCCTGTCCAGCAGCCTTACACAATACATTAACCATTGCACACTGTACTCTCTCAAAGATGTCGGCGCCTTTTGAAGGCACTTAAATACCCTCATTAGCCCTTGTCAATCATCATTGGGCAATAGGACGCTAAGAGTATTATCGGATGACTGGAGTTACTTGATTTAATGAGGCGAGGGGCTTATGGCCACCTTCTACATCTAACATCCAATCAGAACGGAAAACAGCTGGACCCTACTAAAGAATGTCCAGCTCGTCCCTTATCTACTCATCACATGGTATGTATCCAACAGCAACAGAACGAGCACATATCAATAAAGCCTTAGAATGCATTCCACATTCTCTGAGGCTTCTTCTCCAACTTGTTATATTCGGAAAGGATACTAATCAAAAAGTTGCATCGATTGGTCAGGCCATAGTACAAACTGCAAGACCAAGAGCCATTATTGTCCCCACTACACATATGACTCGGCATAGAGCTACACCATCTTTTTGGATCCAGAGTTCTGATTGGCACTCTCTTTTTGCATGGCTTTTTAACTGTTACAAAGGAGTAAAATTGTTTGAAAGAAGTGCAGCAGTCGTTCAAGGCACTGATGCACCTGGATATATAACAGGGCAGTTAGTAAATTTTTTTGCCGATAACGTGGACCACAACACTCAGAGCATTCACGGGCTGATCACCCTCCATGGAATGGGCATTATTGCCACCACAAGACCTGGAGCCACCACTAGTAGACAAGTCTCAAACGTCGTTGTAAATAAGGAAGATATAGCAGAAGTCGGGAGGATGCATATACAGTATCAAATCTTAGAGTGTAATAGCTTAGATCGTGTACAATATGAGCCGATATATAAGGTTGACTCTGATGATGCAACAGTATATATGGATGTCCTCTGTAAGATGTCAATGCTACTTAAATTACCTATGCCGGCATGGTCAGGTATGATGCAGATTGTCCATGCCGGGGATCATCCAGTCAATTCAGCAATACATTTCATGACAAATGCTTGACATTAAACCAACTGATATGACATGCATCTACTTCACGTTAATGTTTGTGTGTAAACAGGCCAGCAAATGTGGCTTCACGCCAATCATCATTTTTGATCAGCCATTATGGTGGAAGGCTAGGATAATTATAGTTAGTGAACCAGAGTACAGTGATTTAATATCAGCTGTCCTTGGGCTTGGTGGTCTGCATACACAAATGGGTTTCCAGAGTTGTGTTTGTCATCTGAGGGCAGGGTCTGATTTGGAGGATGTGCTTCAGATAACCTATGCTGAAAACACTGTGCTGCATATGCTTAATGGCAAAGCAATCAGCAGGGCTATCCATGGTCACTTTCTCGTCGATGCTACACTTAACACTTTGATGGCATCGACTACATTTTCATTACCTCTACCTGACGAGGGAGAGTCACATAATAATGGTGAAAAATAGCCTGTATGTGATGTTGATGAAAGTTCATGAACTTGTAGATTTGATGGAACCACAGAGTTGCATGAGGAACCGTCGTGTGTCAAACCATCACACCTAAGTGGAATTCTTGAAAATATAAATAAGAAGTTACACGAAATGAGGTCTCCCATTAGCCACTATCGCACTGCATTGCTGTGGTTCCAATATAGGGACATGATTGGCATTCTACGTCAATTCGTCAAAGCTGGCATCTGGCATCTACATGTTCATGATATCACAGAGATGCTTCCATATTTCGCTGCATTGGGGCATATGCCAAATCTACTGTAGTCTCCACGGGTACGCGTTGGTCCATCCACGTATTCTGTTCCGCAGCACCCAATGTACAGGATGCGCGGAGTAGCTGGTTAACATCGGTTCTCAGGGGTATGGATCTTGTTTCGCGACTCTCCGGAATACACAAAGACCTGCTTCTAGAGCCGGTGGAACGATAACATTCCAGTGGGGCCATGAGACCATTGCCGGCGAGATTGAACCACACCGGCTCATCCCGACTGTTCATGTCACCAGTATGGCGGTCCATTACTCAATTTAGGACTCTAGACATAATTAATAAAATGATATATATGTATATATATATATATATATATATATACTTACAAACAATGCTACTCGTTTGCTAGTATGAGAGAGAAAATACAGTACATAGAACTAGGTTGGTGTCTTGTTTATCGTGGGCTCGCCAGAGGTACCTCGTCGATTTCTAAATCTGCGAGGTATCCCTGCAAGGGGGAGTCCCAACGTGGTCACTTGTAAAGTTTAATATAAACCATTATACCCCTAACAAAACATCATTATTGCGAGAGGAAAGTGACTCGTGTGGGCCTCCATCACAGGAAAATGCCTTCAACACTGAAGTGGAGAAAGAGAGTTGGTAAAAAGGGCCACTCTCTTGTTCAAACATATGTTAAGTGGGCAGTGCGTGTCAACCTAGTGAAAGTGTATGTTATTGTGATGCACGCTGAATTATGTGAAGATGGGGGTAAGTGATTTCCGGAGAAGTCAACACCGTCATCTTATGTTGGTTAAATATACTGTATTGGTGGTTGCCACTTTATTTATGCGGTCGTTCTGCTAAGTCCTAAACTAATCTTTAGTTGTTAGGTCTTTGTTCCATGCTTAGGCTACGGCAGGGATTTCTACCTATCTTTTAAATCCATGAGCCTGACTGCTGGAAATGCTCAGTTTCCATATGGACACCTTACGAAGAATCTCCCTCACATAGACAGCTGTGGACATGTCACAGTGTGGGCTTCAGAATCATATAACGATCTTGTTGCTTACCATACCGCAACCATATACAACATCACTAGGACAAGACACACTTACCAAAGCATTTGCAAAGTGTATATATACTTTATGGTGGGGAGGAGGAGACGAATATCCAACTATAGTGACCTTCCTGTGAGTGCGTTGTGGGTTCCAAGACCGCACCCAGTCACTGTGAAGAGGTAGAGGGAGATGTAGGATCCGAACCCTGGGGCTAACAGTTTACCTGTCATTAGGGTTATGTTTAAGAATACACAGAGATGCACTGCTGGCCAGTTAAAATAATATGATGTTTTCACAGTGCTTCCTAATTTGGCATGGATATCTACGCTAACTGGTATCCGAGGATACAGAGGGGGTGTTTGTGGAATCAACACTTTATTCTTCACTACTCGGAAAACTCAATAATTTCCTGAGTCGGATCACACCAACGTGTCGAGGTCCAGACAATTATAAGCATTGCCACTGGAGGAGCGTAGGAAGAGACACTCGCTCATATGTTAATAAGGAGGCCCTAACGTATATGGCCAATTTATACCACCTAGCCAGGGCGCGGTGTTACATATCTGCTACATCCTGAAAAGAGGTTTACACAAATAACTCCTACAGAAGGATCATCCCTAACTACTCTTAAACCTATCCTATCGAGCTAGAATAGCCAGGTTTAGCCGATCTCCTGTCAGGTCCGCATAGTGAGAATCCGATCAGTGACCTCAGTGAAAAAGTGATGCTGGGGAAAAGATGATGCAGAATTATTGTTGCTGCATAGTGTAGCCTAGCGTAATGTGGTCCCAGTATTTTATATAATATAAACAAAACAAATAACTAGGATGGCTGCTATATATATATATATAGTTGGCTATCACAGTATTAACAATAAATACGGCCATACAACCTTACGGTGCTCGTTAGTCATAAGCACGAAAATAAGGATAATATATACAGTAAAATGTAAACTATAAAATGCGGTCTTAGACGACCAGTGGGTACCTGTTAGTCATCAGTACCTACAAAGAAGTAGAAAAATACAATAATATAAAAATATAGTTAGATTACTACCTATTAGCACTTGGCATGGAAAAAGTTCATAGGTCACTGTAGATGATGCGTCACAGTTGAGAAACCCAAGATGGCACGATTCGGAAGTTGCTGGGCACATATCCGAAGGCGAACTGTTGATGTGGCTCACTCTTAAAAATGATGAAGAAGAAAGATCGTGGTTACGGATGTCTACTAGATAGTCATATTAACTTACATAAACTTTCAATTTAAACAGTGTATGAACAAG
Organism: Chaetoderma sp. LZ-2023a; assembly: GCA_034401795.1. Classification (NCBI taxonomy): domain Eukaryota; kingdom Metazoa; phylum Mollusca; class Caudofoveata; order Chaetodermatida; family Chaetodermatidae; genus Chaetoderma; species Chaetoderma sp. LZ-2023a. The sequence continues at coordinate 41,863 of JAVVLW010004494.1, forward strand.
TTTCCGTACTGTAGCGGGAGTTGAAAGCTGCCCTGTAGTAATGAAGGGCTACAGTTGAAAGCTAAATAATGATGCATGTGCATCTTCTGTGTACACAATACACGCTGCGCTGCATAGCTCATGCGGCACACCAGGCAAAGTCCCAATAGTCTGTGGTCTAAAAGTTAAATGTTACACACAATACATTGTATGGGGTTTGATTACCACTTTTCATGCATGGTCCAGCAGATCTGATGAGTCGTCCACCAAGAATCACCACTCATTCTACATACTATGAGTTCCTTACATCGGGGACGCAAGGCCCATCTGCAGGAAGGCTCCTCTATAGCTGTTGGAAGTGAGAGTCCCTTCTTTTCATTTAGCTTATTTGCCCTCAGGCGTTGTCTTACCGGGAACATTCAAAAGATTGGATGCGGATGCAGAGGCTGTGGGCCAGAGATCCAAGATCTCCAAGCCGAGCATAACTGCTGTGGTTACAATGACACCAGCAGACAGCAAGCGCATTCCAGCATCTTGTAACTCTCTGGCCACACAACCCTCCACCTTCTCTCTCGACTGAAGTGTGGTCTTGATTCTCAATTCTTCACTCCTTGAATACTCCTGGTGACGTCATATCTAGAACACCCAACCAATCAGCGAGCAATCTGTATTCAATCAGCGTGTGAGCTCCAAGGGCAAGGACATTATCACGTGATAAACATCCTTCACATTCATTCAGTACATACACGCATTTTTACGACGTTTTCAATATTTTGAGCATAATTTAGGGAGAAAAACAAGGATAACTCTGCCATTTCTGACCCGATTTTAAAATGGTCAACAGTTTTGGATTCCTCGTTTCATCCGGGGAATGATAGCTACCAAGAATGACGAGGATGGCATAATGTAAAGCAATTATATGCACCAAATCTGGACATTTTTAGTATGCATTCTCTCCCAACGCTGACGTGTGTTGTCAGGGAAGCTCTCACGCATGCGCATGCGCACCACGGGATCTTATGGACTTAGTCAATTTAGAAAGCCATTCTTATTCTTATATGGCTTTATAAATACGCATGCTATCCTACTAAGGGTGGCATTCTCGGAAAGTACCCGGGACAGCCGTCCAATATCCAGCTGAGCTAGGACGGTCCGTACCTGTCCGGTTGATCTACGCTACATCGCCCCTCCTAGTTTGACACGCATGGCAAACGATATAGCAACACGGATCGAGAGCACGGGAGTATGCTAGGCAAGAATTATAGACTTCTCGAGCCGGCGCATAGCCAAGAGGAGTAGTGACGCGAGAGACGCGTAGTTTAACAGAAAAAAGCACATAGAGATGCAGAAGAGTTTGTGGGGGAAGCATACGTTTGATTTTGATTTTTGGCCTGTTATATTATATTCCCAGTCCTTTTTTTGATGTCGCGGTGCGTGCTCTTTTATTTTATTTTAGTACAGTGATTCCTAAAACAATAGCTCGCGTGGGCGTTCTCTTGGTGATGGATAATTAAATTTCCACCAAGAACGCCCAAGCTCCAACGTAACTAAATTATAGAGATATATAAAAATATATTTAATATAAAAGATGTATATATGTTTATATACATATCACAATGCAGTAATTACGTATGCATGCCAAAATCAGTCTCGTTATCCTAAATCGAGAAGAAAATTAATAATAAGTAGAATGGTATATAATAATAACAGTACTAAACGTCTATCGGGCGCCCCCAGCAATAGCAGGGATGGCATAATATGAAGAAAAGACATTCGCTGAGGTATGCTGTGTACTTAGACCGCGTGAAGTGTATTTACAGCATAGGGTTCCGCAGCGATTATTTGGTTGAGAGACAGCTATGCAATAATTTTTCGTAGGTGTATAGGATGACCGTAGACAGCCTAGGGATGGGGTTTCAATTTTAAAAAGATATAATAAGAAGAAAAAGATTAAAAAAAATAAAACATAATAATTTATTTTTTCCGCACACCTAATCAAACATTCTGCTGCATCCACGGCAATAGTGGGCACAGGTGTTCGCCGAAAAGTTACCACGATCCATATAAACTGGTTGTGGGGCGTGATCCACTGGTGCTGATATAGTGTTGCTTATATTAATGTTCTCTGCACTAGTGTCTGAAGATGTTGCAGATAAATTTACCACATGCAGTGCAGTGGTGACGGTGATACTGGATGTCCTGACGATTGCGGTGGCGGTGGTTGCTGTCATTACTATTGTGGTCGCGGTGGTGGTCGTGGTGCTGGCTGATGGTCGGCTGGGGAAGACGGTGAGGATGTGGCTGGAGGTGGTTGCTGCTGTCATGGATAGTTTTCAGATTTTCGCGGCCTGGATAAGTTTACTTGTGGATGTACCACTTGGATGTACCACTCGGATGTATTGCTGATGCACTATATAACGCTTCCCTGAGTATGGTCTGTCCGGCGTGGTAGCTTTCCTGATGGCTGGATCTATAGGTGCGGTGGTGATGTGCGTGGGTGTCGGAGGGCTGGTGATGGGTGCGGAAATCATGGTGCTGGTTTCCATGAGGTCGATTTCTTCTTCGATCATTAAACCCGTTGGTGAAACAGAACAGTCTGAAAGGTCAGGTAAAAACGGATCGCTAACTGTCATTGGCCCTGTTATATCAACTGATATAGGCTGACCGATTGCGGATGTGGATGGTGGTACTGTGGTGGGTGCTGCCGGTGCGGATACCATAGTTAGTGCTGATGCCGATAATGTGGGTGCTGCCAGTGCTGTGGTGATGATGGCTGCCGTGGTGGTGATGACTGACTTTTTTGCTGGTGTGGATGCGGAAGCTGGCTACAAATGTAGTCAGGTTGGCGTCTTTTCGTCCATTTTGTTTTATCCATTTTTCCAGTTGGAATTTCTACTGGTGATAACAAGATTCTAGATGTGTAGCAAGAATTTCTATAGCTTCGTCTGATTCACTAAATTCCAAAGTTACTACTAACACATGATGTGTATGGGATAACGTGTGAGTAACACCGTACCGAGTGGCTGAGTACACGTATCTGCAGTCTGAATAATAAGCTCTCTGTAGCAACTGATCTTGGTTAGCGTGGAGTTTCAGATTCGAGTTCCTGGAAAATTCTCGCTTGCACAGCTGTCTGTTGTATAATTTTAACATACACGGATATCTCTTGGCAGTGTCCATCGGTGCTTGATCTTCTGAACTATCGGATAAAACAAGATCCTCCGCGAGTGACATACTACTTCTGCATAATGGTTGTTTTGCGGAAACGCAGATACCTAATTAATTTTTCCTAACTTGCCCTAAGTCTTCATAACTTTCCTGAGCGAATATATATGAAATAATAATGAAAAACAGCAGACTTTGGTTTGCGACATGAAAGTGCCCTAGTGCCTGATGTTCCCTAGTGTCGAGCTTTGAGGGAAGATGACATTTCAGTGCACGCTTTCCTCATTTGATAGTTTTTGATTAAGTCACAGGAGGGTGGATGACCATGCGATTCAGTCACCTCCATTTCAGAACTTTTAATTTTCTGGAGTCCAATTATATATTCCCTTCATAAAGAGAAGGTAAACATATATATAAGGTAGGATAGCCACGTTCATCTCCATTCCACGGGAAATTAGGTCTCCGATCAACATTACAATCCGGAACTACTTATTCCTGTGGATGCTGACCTTTTAATTAGTGTGATGCGGTTTTCAAGTTAGATGCTTATAAACTCGCCTGTTCAAATTCATGCTGGAATGCCCTATGGTGTGGGAGAGCATGATCACGTCTGTAGTCGTGAGCCCGACGCATCACCTCTCGCCTCCTCAATCACGTCGTGGTAGCCACGTGGGAGAGCAGTTCTCTTGTTTAGAGTTTTTGATCCAATTTACGGGAAAACATTAGTGTTGCTCAGGTTACTCTTGTTTTGAAAGCACGTGATTGATTGGAAACTTAGGTGGCTTTTGTTTACCAGTCGAGAATTGATGTTGCTATCGAGTTGTATTCGATGCGAAAAATAGAAATATATCATCTTTTTATTTCCCTGTTCCTCAGAACAGCGTCCCTTTTATGCACATCATTTTAAATGTGCGCCCTCTCCAGTGTAAGATGTTAATATTCCTTCTCGTGTTGGTTTTCAAGCGGAATTGTAGGCAAGAGAATATTTGAAATTCCGTGGGTGGGATACTGTCTAAGTGTTGATGCTGCCTTGCCAGCCTGTGCGCTAATGATAGTAGATGGTAGAACAGTTGAGTTCTTAATCAAAATTAGGACAGTATAGTTAACTGTAATCTTTTGTCTGGTTTAAACAGATCCATGCCTGCGGATTCCAAGTCTACTGACACCGCCAAGCGGGACTGTATTTTCTGGATGGGCAGACTGCCAAGCATCCTTCTCTGTGGGTAGGACTAGTCTCACAACACCTATACCAAACTTATTTATTACAGTACAACTCGGAAAATGCATGCGTCAGGTTTCCCGTTTACAATGCCATCCTATGGAGATTGTGAAACAGTCATCCTGAGTGTCTCTGTTATGTTGGTGAAATTGAATGATATGCGTGGCTGCTTATCTGTGGAATCTTGCACTGTCACAGGGTGTTAAAGTTGTATTGCAGTTTGGGGAGAGGGGCACTGCTTTGATTGCAGTGATAACTTTATCGGACATTGAATGTATTCTCTCTGTAATGGCCGAGCCTTATGCAGATGGAACAGAAGTACTTAGAGCGAGGAGGACCAAAACGGGAGCTGTCGTAACTTGAATCAAACCATTGTCGTATTTCACGTTCTGTGCCTATCCCGTACTAGGTACTGATGACAGACTGCGAACATCCAGATCTCTCAATAAGGAAATCTGTTATTATGTGTGAATGAGGTGTTGATCTTTAGATGTTTTGTATGTCGCTTCCAAGAAGTGGGGTGTCCTTGGGGCGCATGCTATTGGTGGCTGTGATGTCTCCATCCTCACCGTATGATCAGCTTTCCACATTTTGGGGTGGGGTGGGGGTTGCCTGTGGAAAATGTTGACTTGTGTTGATGACGGTAGCGCTCTGGTAGAGGGATGTCGGGCACGCGGCGTGATACTGGTGTATAGTGCGGTGGGCATATCCAGTTTTCCAAGCTGGTGATTGCCAAGTCTGTTGCTTTGTGGTAAAGTCTGGGTGCAGTGGGTGATGAGCTCACTGCATTCATGCAGTAGGGAATGTTGTGGAAAAAGGTGTCTAACTTTTTCTGTTACAAAGGTTTGGTGCATGCTGCTGTACTGTTTGTGACGTACATAGATAGCGACGACTATGCTGCTCGTTGTAATGAAATGTCGAATGATTCCGTTATACCTCCTATAACCGGATGTGTATGTAGTATTCGTGCATTGAACAATTGACAAAGTGTTCATTGTGATCCTCGCTTTCTGTATCTTGGTGTGATGTTCTGACTGCTCATGGGGTCTTGGTAGGGCAGTTGTGGTCGGGGGCGCCCTTTGGATGGGAATGGACATCTCCCGTTACATGACAGTTGGTACTCTATCATAGTTTTTAAGTACTGGGAATATTCGAGCCGAGAGTCTACTGAACAGGCTGCTTCCCCACCCACAACCAGCCAGGGGGGGGGGGCTGGAGTTGGGGGGAGGGTGGGTGTGGGTGTGGGTGGCGGCGTGGTGCAGGATGCTCCCTCCTCCGAAACAGCAAACCCTCTCATATCTGATTCACAGTCAACAGACGACGAGTTGGGTGTGAAAGGGATGGGACGTGTAATGTCCGACCTAGGTGCTGAGATGAGGGATGCCAGTTGGAGTGCGGATGGTGTTGCTAATGGATGGGGTGCAACCTGGAGTGGCGGTGGTCCGGCGACTTGCTGGCTTGGAGGGGGAGTGCACTGAGTTGTGTGCTTTTCCTGTTGTCGAGAACAGTGCAAGGTCTCATCTAACCTCTTCACTTCCATGCTATTTATTATATGGTCCACTCCACAAGACGCATGGCCTGGGATAGCCTCAGCCACAACTCTATAATTGGGGTAATAGCCTGAAGTGGGTGGGAATGGGAAGCGGTCGGAGGAACGACATTTCCATTCTTCCCCTTGAACAGCACAAACGACAAAGTCTTCAGATACAACTTCCCAGATCGTGTGGACCTGCTCTGAGGATGGAGAGGGCGAGTATGTGGCTCGTCATTGTCCTCAGCGGTAGTCATATGTTCACCAGACTCCTGGCTTGGTAGGAGAGGGTTGAACTGGCACTGCAGTGCTCGGGACTGACGTCGGGCATACATGTTTCCGTAGAGACATCTGTCAGAAAGCCAGTGTTACATAGAACACCCAGCCCGATGTCTGGTGCTGGGCCGTCACTAACACACGGTTTAAGTCGATCGAAGAGGATGATTGAGTGCAGGCACGGATCCGCTAGGACACGTCCGACATTTTACCTACTACCACATAGGGGCCTTTCCTCTGGTAACTCAGTTTACTTGGCACGTTTTCAGAACGTCACGTATCATGAACCCAAATCATTTTCCCCACCTCATACGGATCTCCATGCACCCACCAGTCATCCCTAGTTTTCAGACTCCGGTGTGCAGTGGATACACATTATCTTATTAACTCACAGGCTTGTTCTATCCTCTGCCGCATGAGATCTATGTAAAGAGATGGTGGCTTTTTCTACCCTGGAAATCTGGGCATGGCCATGTCCAACGGTAAGGCTAATTTACGACCTAACATTTACTGAACAGGGGTATAACCCATGCAGGAATGTATCAAAGTATGGTATGCCATGAGCATGTATGGGAGTCGTAGTTCCCAATCGCGACAATCAAGTGTGTTTCCTTAGTCAACATCACTGTAAGAGTTCTGTTGAAATTCTCCACCATCCCATCACTGCCCGGATGGTATGGTGTTGTGCATGCCTTGACTATATGAAACAATTTGCAGAGCTCGGAGATCAGCCGGCTCTCAAAATTACTTGCTTGGTTGAGTGCAATTCATAGGCCATGCCGAACCAGCAGAACACATTGCTAGACAGGGCCTCCACTATTTCTGGGATGCCTCTTGGTCCGGTAAAGTGAATGCTTCCACCCACTTCGGAAAATAGTCTTGCAATACGAGGATGTACTTGTTTCCTTCATCCTTCGTATTCAAGGATCCGAGCACATCAATAGCCACTCACTCCCATGGTGCACCAACAATTTTAATCTGTGGTGGTGCTGTGTGGTGCTGGCCAACAGCGCGTCTTTGACACAGGACACATTTGGCAACCCATGCCTTCACAGTATTCCATATCCCGGTCCAGTGGAATCATTGTTTAATACGTTCTGCAGTTCTTCTGATGGCTAAATGTCCAGCACTGGCATGTAGTTGTTGTAATATCATGATCTTATAGCACTCAGGAATTACTATCCGGTTATTAATGTAAAGAATTCCATCATGATCATGGCACTCCTCAAAACTCTGATAATAATATTTAGCTGTTGCGGATGATGGACTGATAGATACCATGCAAGGATGCACCCCTCTGGATCCACGCTTATATTTGTTATGTTTGCGTGTCTGATGCCTGTTCATGCGTGACCTTCTCCGTATTCCAGTCTGCGCAGCAGAGCTCAGGGAATACTGGAAACAGCTGTGTTGCATGTGTCACGGTGGTGGCCACTTCTTGTCCATCCTCGAGCCCGATTCTGCTCATGGCCTCAGCATTTCCATGCAGCTTTTCAGGTCTACGAACAACATTGTTGAAGGCCTGCAGTGATTCCTGCCACCACGCTACCTGGCCTTCCGGATTTCTAAAGTTTCTGAGTCAGTGTAGTGAGGCGTGATCTGTATGGAGTGTAAATTGGCAGCCATACAGAAAGTGTTTGTAGTATTTGACGAAATACACCACAGCTAATAATTCTCTCTTCGTGGTCACGTAATGTTTCTCTGTTTTGTTCAGAGTACGCAAAAGCATAATCCCGTACCTGCTCTGTTCCGTCTTCTGCAACCTGAGATAGAACTGCATCTATTGCATAAGCAGATGCATCAGTGTCTAAGATGAAATCGAGGTTAGGGTTAGGATGAGCAAGAATTGGTGCAGTTGTCAAATGCTCCTTCAACATCCTGAAGGATCCTTCACCATCACTCGTCCACTCGAATGGTCGATCTTTCTCGATGAGTTGGAAAACGGGGATGCAATTTCACCAAAGTGATGGATGTATCGGTGATAATACTAGCAGAGAGAGAGAGAGAGCAAGATCCTGGTGACTACAGATAGTACGTGACCCAAATAGTGGCCACTCTGTATGAAGAAGTGACACTTCTTGGGTTTGTGTTTGAGGTTTGTGATATGGAACCGCATCAGAAGCGTGTCCAAATTGGACAGGGTCTGCTCAAATGAAGAGCCTAAGACGATTAAGTCGTCTATGTAACAGGGAGGTTAGTCAACACCTGCTCAATGAGAAATGTGAACGTTCCAGGAGCATTGCACAGGCCATAAGGCATCTTGCAGAATTGGAAAAGACCGTCCCGGCAGACGAAAGTGCTCATCTCCCTGTCAGCCTCATCCATGGCTACCTGCCAGTACCCACTAGCTAGGGCAAGTGTACAAAACCACTTAGCTCTGGACAAGGAATCTAAGGCCTAATCTATCCAGGGTAACAGATATGCATCCTTGATGCTTAGATCATTAAAGCTGTGGTGGTCGATAAAAAACTGCAAAGATCCATCCTTTTTTCCTGCAAGTACTATGGAACTGGCCCATGGGGTTGCTGAGGGCTCTATGATGCCTGTCCACAACATGTCTTTAACCTGTTGGTGTGCTTCCAATTCCTTGTGAATGGGGAGACCTCGAACTGTCTGTCATATGGGTCTATTGTTTCCAGTATCAATGGTGTGTAGCACAAGGTGAGTTTCTCCCAAGTCCATGTCTCCTGTGAAGAAACTCTCCAGATATTTGTGTGGTATATGCCGTATGGTATATGCCGTATGTCACGTTTGTGAGATTGAGTTAAACCAACTGTGGCGTGCAAATATAAGTCATGCATGTGTTCTGGTAAATTATCCTCAGAAGTTGTTACTGGTGTAGGTGCAGTGATATCACATCCACCAACTGGCCACAACAAACATCCGGAACTAGTGTTATTGAGTCCGCTGTTCCATTGAATACCCAGAATGGTATGTGATCCCTGTTGATGGTGTCTACGCTCATCTGTGGACTGGCACATTGGGAGGTAATCATGTACTCGGGGTTGGGTTCCTGCATGGCTATGTTGTGTTCTCTCCTAACTGTAGTGTGGTGGCCTATAAGATCTCCTCCTGTCCTGGCTCAACTGTGGCTGTTGATGCTAAAATCACTGCACATGTGTTGTACAGTGATGATTCTGATCCAAAGGCTATGCGATGGCTGTGTATGTCTAATTCTTGTTGTCTACAATGTATGATGGCTTCACTGGCACTAAGGAAGTATTGTTTTGAATAGAGGCAACTACAACTCGCTTGATGAATTGCATTTGCATTATTTCTATCACGAGGTTTACTGTACCAGGCACCGGAACATCAGCTCCAGTAGCTGTTTGTAAAAATATGTTTATGCGCCTAAGGGGCAGCTTTCAATGAGGTGGGATGCTCTCATACACACGCCTGTTGAAAATGGTGATGGAAGCTCCAGTGTCTACTGTGGCACTTGTAGAAACTCCACTGAACAGACAAGCACACTTATTACGTTATGGTGTGCTTGTGGAAGTAGCAATGGTGGTGTCTTTGATGCTGGTGGTGGGGGAGGGGGGTCGCAGTGAGAGTTTGTATAGACAGCAGTTTGGACTGAACTAGTGCGGTGGTGACATTGGGTAACCTGAGCCAGCCACTTGGGGCAATGCATCATAAAATGTGTAGTAGACGTGCAAAAGAAACAGTGGCGAGGCTGTTGTTTGTTGTGCTGTTTGCAGTGCTTCTTTTTGCGGATGCAAGATGCAGAGTGCTGACTGTTGTCCGTATCGCTATTACTGCTGCTTGGTGCGGTGGGTGATGCTGATAGGGCTTGTGAATTGCTTACCACCAAGGGGCACTGGGTGTTAAGTGCTTTAGTGGTGCGTCGTGGTGTTTGTAGAAACGTTGTTTCAGTGGAGGTGCTACAACCAACTACTGCCGTTTTACATAGAAAAGAGTGCTTGTGAGATGAATTTATTGTGAGGTCACAACTTTTCACAGAGGAGGGTGTTGGCAGTGCTGCGGATGATGTGTGCATCGTAGGCACCGACTTATGTGAAGCCGGGTGTGTGATGTGGTGCATTGTTGTTGAGGTAGCGCTTTTAGTAGTTGTATATGTGTCCGCCTGCCATTGGCGTTCAGGGGTCGTAGTTGAGCTGAGTTGCAGGAGTGGGCACTGAAATGACTCTCTAATCATTGCCTGTTCTAGTGGACTGGAGGCTCTGGTTGCAGTGTACATCGGTCAGCTGCTGTCCGAAACATGCGCTAGGTGGCTATATATGCTGAGCTGTACTACTTGGTGCTGGTCGTGTAGTCTGTTGGGTGGCGACTGTGGTGTTGAGCATAGTAACTAAATTGGTGAGTACTGAGATTTGTTTCGTTATCTCATCTACCATATCGTGCATATTTTGTTTATTGCTATTATTGTGCTGGTTCCCGCATCCTGGGGCGTTGTTGTGGCCTCCCCGGTGGGACTAGCCAGGCCACCTTCCTCCGGGTGCATGATTCTGACTGGTGGGGTGTTCATTATGTGATGCGGTGTTGTTAAGGCTGGTTACTGATTCTGGTGCAGATGCAAATGCGGTGTGGGTCGCGATGAGCAGATGCCTGTCATTCAACTCGTTGATGGGAAGCAATTGGAGGCGATTAGCTTTTTCCCGCTCCAAGAAGTGTACTATTCTGACTACCTTTGAAGACAGGGACTGTAGATTATGATGTTCAAGAAGAAACAGTTTTTTAAGAGCGGGCTCACCACTCAATGCATCGATGAAAGTGTCGAGATGTAGATGTGTTACTCCCTCGTGATTTGTACTGGGATACATGCACGTGACAAGTCGCCAACCCTGGCAGGGTTTCCTTGTCTCATCTCCGAAGATTTTTTAATTGAATATGACTTGTCTTGCTGAGGGTCATGTCCCCGAATCATTTTGACAATGCGCTTTCTAGTTCCATGCAGGTGGGCAGTCTGTCTGACCACAAATCTGCCAGGACCTGAAGTGGCTTACCTGACAGTTTTGTGGCCAGATACTCTCCCATGTGTTGATCCATCCACCGGTTGGTATGACTGATGATCTCGAATTGACATTTATAATTCGCCTGGTCACTCTCCCCATTAAATGCTGGTGGAGAATGGCTCGGTCATGCCCATGATATGGTGTTACTGGCACGAATCCAGGTGTTGCTGGAAGGGAGAGTGGCGTGAATGCGAATGCTTGTCTGCGTGTTGGTTGTTCTGATGGTGGTAGTTCCCGGTATGGTCGGTGGATTCACGTGTGCTGCATCCACGGAGATTCTCGCTGATGATGCTCAGTTCGGTAGAATTGTGTGGGTTCCACGAAATGCTGTATCAGTGTAGGTCGATAGACAGGGGGTGGCATAGTATGAATGTGCCATGGAAGCTCCACGGGTCAATGAGTTGGGTGTTCCTCATATGGAGGGGGCCCGGAGAATGATGAGGGCAGTGTGTGTGGTGAGAATGTGTGCGCCTTCTGTTGTAGGATGGCAACTGTTCTCCCATACTCCAAGGTGTATCTTGTGGTACCGCTGGGTGCGTGGAAATGATGACCTAATTGGAGGTGATCTGGGATATGGTGCATATGGGACAGGGCCTTGGTCACCTTCTGATGGTGCTGGTGAATGCATTGGCCGTGAAGGTATATTATTCCCCTGTAGGGATCTTTCACATGGTCGACCAGGTTATTAGCCTATTGCAGATGTCCGACAATGTGATGTAATGAGTACCCACTTGTGAATTATCGCAGAATGTCCCCTCGCTGATCGGCGATTACTCGTGTTGATACTGTTCCGCAGCACCACATGTACATAATGTGTGGAGTAGCTGGTTAGCATTGGTTCTCGGGGTTACAGATCTTGGTTCGTGACCCTCCGGAATATACAAAGACCGACTTCTAGAGCCGGTTGAACGATAACATTCCAGTGTGGCCGTGCGACCATTGCCGCTGAGATTGAACAACACTGTCTCATCCCGACTGTTCGTGTTACCAGTATGGCGGTCCATTACTCAATTTAGGAGTCTAGACATAATTAATAAAATGATATATATACTTACAAACAATGCTACTCATTTGTTAGTGTGAGAGAGAAAATCTAGTACATAGAACTAAGTTGGTGTCTTGTTTATCATGGGCTCGTCAGAGGAACCTCGCCGATCTCTAAATCCGCAAGGTATCCCTGCAAGGGAGAATCCCAATGCAGTCACTTACAAAGTTTAAGATAAACCATTATAACCCTACAAAACATTATTATTGCAAGAGGAAAGTTCCTCACATGGGTCTCCATCACAGGAAAATGCCTGCAATGCTGAAGCTGAGGAAATGATCTTGGCAAAAAGGGCCACTCTCTTGTTCAGACATATGCTAAGTGGGTAGCGGGTGTCAACCTAGTGAAACTCTATGTTATTGTGATGTATGTTGAATTACGTGAAGATGGGGTGGATGCTTTCCAAATAATTCAACTCAACACCATCGTCGTATGTAGGTTAATGATACTGTATTGGTGGTTGCCGTCTTTATTTATGCGGTCTTTTTGCTAAGTCCTAAACTAACATTCAGTTGTTAGGTCCATGTTCCATGCTTAGGGTGCAAGTGGCAGGGTTTCTACCTCTCTTTTAAACACATAAGCCTGATATATGGAAATGCTCAGTTTCCATATGGTCACCTTAAGGAACATCCCCCTCAGATAGACAGCAGCGGACATGTCAGGGTGTGAGCTTCAGAATCATATAATGCTCCGGTTACTTACCATACTGCAACCGTATATAACATCACATTCACAAAAGCATTTGAAAAACGCATATATGCTTTATGATGGGGAGGAGGAGATGTATATCCAACTATAGTGAGCCTCCCGTGAAGGTGTGGTGGGTTCCAAGACCACACTCAGTCACTGTGAAGAGTTAGAGGGAGATCCGTGTCCCGTCCGTCACCTGGTGTGACAGGGACGGATCATGTAGGATCTGAACCCTGGGACTAACAGTTTATCTGTCATTAGAAATATGTTTAAGAATGCCCAGAGATGCCCTGCTGGCCGGTTAAAATAATATAATGTTTTTGCGTTGCTTCCTTCTTTAGCATGGATATCTACACTAACTGGTATCCGAGGATATGGAGGGAGTGTTTGTGGAATCTACACTTTAGTTTTCACTGTTGGGAAACCCCAATAGTTTCTTGGATCGGATCGCACCAACGTGTTGAAGGGAGGTACAGACAATTATAAGCCTTATGGGTGGAGGAGCGTAGGAAGAGGCAATCGCTCATATGTTAATAAGGAGGCCCTATGGTATATCGCCAATTTATACCACTTAGCTGGTGTGCAGTGTTACATATCCGCTACATCCAGAAAGGAGGCTTACACAAATGACTCCTACTGAGCGATCGTCCTGAACTCCGCCTAATCCTATCCTAATTCTATCTTATCGAGCTAGAATAGCCAGGTTTAGTCGATCTCATATCTGGTTCGCTTAGTGAGAACATGATCAGTGACCTCAGTGAAAAAGTGATGCTGGGGAAAAGGTGATGCAGATTTATCTTTGATGCATAGTGTAGCCTAACGTACTGCAGTCCTAGTATCTTATATAATATAAACAAAACAAATAACTAGGATGGCTGACTATCACAGTATTAACAATAAATAAGGTCATACGACCTTGCGGTGCTCGTTACTCATAACCACGAAAATAACGATAAAATATACAGTAAAATGTAAAATATAAAATGCGGTCTTAGACGACCGGTCGGTACCTGTTAGTCATTAGTCATCCATACGAGTGGAACTGCTGCGGCTATGATGAAACCAGCAGACAGCAAGCGGATTCCATTATCTTTTAACTCTCTGGCCACAACAACCTGCCACCTTCTCTCTCGAAGTGTGGTCTCGATTCTCAGTTCTTCGCTCCGTTTATGCTCCTCATGACATCATAGCTAGCATGCCCAGCCAATCAGCGTGCGATCTGTAGCCAATCAGCGTGCGAACTCCAAGGGCAATAACATTATCACGTGATAAACATCCTCCCGATTGACTTAGTACATAGATGCGTTTTCACGACGTTTTCAATATTTTGAGCATAATTTATGGAGAAAAATAAGGATAACTCGGCCATTTCTGATCCGATTTTAGAGTGGTCAACAATTTTGGATTCCTCGTTTCATTTCGGTCCTGATACGTCCCAGGAATGACGAAGATGGCATAAGTTAAAGAAATTATATGCAGCAACTTGGTATATTTTTAGTATGCATTCTCTCTCAACGCTGATGTGTGTTGTCATGGAAGCTCTGACACACTCGCACGCGTGCTACACGATCTTACAGACTTAGTCTATTTAGAAATCCTCTCTTATATGGATTTATAAATATGCGTATTATCCCACTAAGGGGTGGGTGTGTGCTCGAAACGTACCCGAGACAGCCATCCCATATATAGCAAAGCTGCGACGGTCCATACCTGTCCAGCCGATCCACGCTACACTACACGCCTCTATGTAGAAAACATGAGAAAGCTTGAAGCCCAAAACCCAGAACTCGATGCCTGCTTTCAGAATGGATTTCATGTAATTCAGAGAAGCGACACATGCTAAGCGGGACTCTCAACTGATATAGTTATTGAGCAAGTACTCACGCGGAGTCTTAACACGACTGGAGGCTTAACTCGAGGCACTGGTATGACAGAAATGCGTGTCAATGCCTATATGTGCTGAAGTCAACAACGCAATGCAGTCTCTCACTGGTGTTGACTATTCAACTAGTGATCAGCACAAGGATGTAACTGATGCATAACAAGTTCGAGATGCAAATAACACACACAAGATTCTTGAATTTCTTTAAAGTCGAAACCCATTCAAAGACAATGCTAATCTCCACAGCATAGCTACCGGTGTCACTGCAGATGAATCTGTAAATGTTGACAAGGCAAAGCAAATAGGAGTGGAAATACTGCAGTCAATGACAGACCAAACAGAATCAGGTTATACATTCAAGAGGAAAGAACAGGAAATTACACTAACTTCAAAGTCATCAGTTAAAATTGACGACCAAGTTGTTCATATCGACACAAAGTTGCTGTACAAAGTTTAATAACAGCAGGAGAACGAAGCGATGATTTTCCTTTACTCTTCACACATGAAATGTCCAGCTACCCCGCAGCATTATTTTAAGCACCTAACATCATGCTATTATCAAACAAATCAGTTCTTGCAGATGCTCTCTTACGTCTGCAGATTAGCAATCCCTCTTCCGTCTCTGATGATGCTGTTCAGTATGTCTTAGATGGCTTCCTTCACAGACTGGCTCCTTCCTTCACAAACTGCCATGGCGACAAGGACAAACATATGAAGAACTCACTAACATTGATGTTACATCTGTCAAGAAGATATACAACTCCTGCATGGTAATATTTTGTATGGCTATTCAAAAGCACCTTCTACTAAGGACACCACTCACAGGTGCTGTGCAGTTGGTCACACAAGTGTAGGAGTACACTTTGATAATGAAATGCATCTAATAATGAAAAAAGAGGAATTTCTGGCAAACAAAGTCAACAAACAGAGAAGGAAACTAATGACTCTGCGTGTTCTATATTCCTTTTGCGATATAGTTTTTAATTTGGCTCTGTGTATCGGTAATCTCACTTAGTGAAGTGGGGGGAGTTATTGAATGGAACAACATAATTCAATTATCGATATTGTAACTGTGAATATAGGATCCTTGAATGAATGTTTTGAGCAATCACTAACAGCACATATTTTTCCTATTCTCTGACAGCATTCAAACACAAAATAGCGATTACAGACGGATATTATCAGTTTACCCTAACCGTACCCTAATTTTAATGACATGTCTGGCTCCTAGACATCGAGAGTTTTCATTTGATATGCATATTGACATATTGAAAATTTACATTGTCCCTTATTTTCCAGTGTTTACACCCAATTTGCGATATTTTTTCAAAAAATTGAAAAAATCTTTCCCCTAATTGGATTTTCGGTCAACTCTTGAAATATTGCTTAGGGATGGGCTTAGAACCAAAAGTAAGCGAAAAACCTTGTGTTGCAATTAGTGATGCGTCAACTCATTCAGCTCCTGCACTAATGGAGCATAGTCTTTGAATGAGAGTGACTATTTAATAAATTATATCTAACTATTCTTATTCACGACTTTTTAAGCCTCATTGAATTAATCAACTATCCCTGAACAATTTGTGTTGGTGGAGTTGGCAGATCCTATTCTAACACTGTGAATTGACAAAAATGTCACAATTACAGCAAACCTTAGTTTTGGAAATCAGTTAGTCTCTACCAGCATGTTAGGGTATAAGAGAAAAGCGACCATCTGTTTATCTTATCCTTGACTCTGAACCGTATGTTGTAGCAGTAATATGAAAGGATGGCACCATGTCCATGACTTCATAAGGTAGTCAAAATCATGCTTAGTCAGTGGCTTGCCTAGGATACCAATTAACCATAAAAAGCTATTTCTGAGATGTTCTGTTACAATAAAATGGCAACATCACTTTAGAATCAAGATAAATCTGTATGCTACCAAAATAAGTAGGTAATTTGTAAATTACCTATCATGGTGACCTAGCTCAGATTTAGGATGATTTATTCAATGCTTTCTGGTGAACCAAATATATTCACATGGACTGAAAGGTTTTGTCATAGAATTTCTTCAAGGTAAGAATAGATGCTACTACAAATCTGATCGAAATTCTAATGTATATACATTATATTAAGAAGGAGAAAATGGATAGCGAGAGATAGATGGGTTCAAAGAGATTACGTGATGGATCGATATATACACGGTGTTATAGCACTGTGAGAGAGTGGAAAGAGTAAAAAATGGGGTGGGGAGGTTAGAGATAGATAGAATGGTCAGAGCAAATGAAATGGAACGAGAGGAATTGGGAAAATGAGAATGATCTGTATAGAGAGCTGGAGAGAGGGAATCATATATCACAAATATATATCATTAAAGTTTGGGTATGGCACCCATATACAATTTAACGAGAATACCTTTAGTATATCAATTTTTGATGTTCCACCAAGCGTTCCCCATTTGTATGTGCTTTGTTGTGTCATCTCTGTTACCGAGTTAAATGGTAGTTTCTGTTTGGATACGGCTAAGCGTGCAATCATATTGCCACTAAATGTTACTATTATCAAAATGCTGTAAAGCCACCAGAAAGTGATCACAGTTCTTCCTGTAACTGACCATGGTAGATTAACACCACCTGAGGGTTGAGAACACATAAACAAACACCAAAATGTAAAACGATTGGAGATACTAAAACGGTAGATAAATTCATGTGCCCTTCACTGTTACAATTTATGATAAACTATTTATTATATTTATATACATTACAATCATATGGCAATTATACCAGAGGGGCAGTTACATAAACATGGAAAATAACATAAATGAATGCAATGTGTAAGAATAGAGGTACATTTGTGCTGATACAGCTTAACCTTCAGTACATTAAATTTGTTATGACAATGACCTCGTAGTGATTTGTATTTAACCACAAGTATTCAGTAATTTCCACCAAATATTAACTACTTTACATACTAAATTATGATTACGATTGAGTATGAAACTTCTTTTAAATGCAGTTAAAATAACTATGCCACCTAAGCACAAGCAATGGCTATTCCCCATAAGCATGGCCTTCAGCTTATGCTACAATCAAATGCTATCATATCTTAATAGACACCACAAATAAAGAACTTGAAACCAACATGAAAGAGATAAAGCTGTTAACTGAATCGATGTGTATGTGTGTTTTAATCAGGATGAGATCGACTACTAGTGCTTAATGCAATTTTTACATTTTAAAAGGAAAATGAAACCTTATTTTAAATGATAATTGCTATTCTTTACCGAATGATTGCATACATGATAGTTGTCCATGACTGATACACAGTTTCTAGTTGAGAGACTAGTCGAGTTGCGGCACAGTCTATTTCCTGAGTGGGGCTGTACACACCCGCCATTAACAGGCAGAAAACTATCATGTTTATGCAAACATTGTAACTTGACATCACAACAGTAATCACATCTGAATATTAATATGTGTTGATAGCTTATGTTTGTTGATTTCAACCAGTTTTAAATCATCAGTCAATCACAACTGTCAATGCACCTATCGCTAAGAGACTCTCGCTGGATGAGTGGCTGTGGTAGACGTTATCATTTGTTCATGATTAGATGCATTGCATGAATCTCTTTGCCGCCGTTGATGGATATCGAACAATGAGAAAATAACATCTTACATGTATGGTTAAACATGGCGTTGTGGAATCAAAATGAATCAGTATGCTCCTGAAGTAAGATTCATGCAAAGTGGCATTCAATAAATAGGCACCCGTCCGTGGGTGATGAGTAATATGCTTGCACTTTTTAAGATTGACATTCTTCAAAATTGTTGTATCCTGTATTTTGAAGAGCTGGTACATAGTTGTAAGCACGCAGATTTCGGGAGAAAGGTTATTAATATAAGGTAGCTTTGGATCTAAGTTCAAATATGTTGGACGAAAATTGGAGAGTAAAGCAGATAAGTTAGTTTTCATTAGATAGGAGTAACCCAATATGAGGATATAGTTATACACTGAATCCCCGATGCTCGGGAAACATTCCGTTATCACTGGCTCTTGGATTAAATATGGCTAGCATGAAGAAGAAATACAGAAGAATAGATCAAATTTATGAGCAGAAGATTGTGAGCAACTAGGAGCTCGAGTAAAAGTGTTTGTAAGCAGCTCAAGAATTCCTTGATGGCATAGATATTATACAGATACGTGGAATGTGAAATAGTTTCCTGATTCGCCAGATAATTTCTGAACGATATCATCTGGTAAATGCACGCTTGAAATAAAGGAGATTCATATAGGATATTAGATTAATATAATCAGAAATGATAGTCTATAAGACTGTAATTACCCAGATTGCAAATAAATTATCTGCAGCAGTTCCGACAAAACTCGCAGTCAACAGACACATACCATATATAACTCGCTCTTGACATCATAAGAAAATACTGGTAGATGGTAAAAGATGTCAAGCCGCAAGCCTCTATTTCAGATCTGTGGATGAGTATGTTTAGGTTCTGAATTGGGTATTTCAAAGGTGAAGGTGTCTCGAAGCGGTTTTTAAATCATTCAGTTTATTTATCCAGGCGGGTTTCCAAGCTTGGAGTGGTCGGGGCATTGGCGATATAGGCAGTTAGGATATTCCATACCTTTGCAATTCGTAGTAAAATGAAGACGTACATATATTGTATTTGGCTCTGTATAAATAATATTTTACCATGGTCCTGTGATGCAAATCGTAAAGTTATTAGCGTAGCATGGATCATAGCTATTTAAAATTGTATATGCTTCAACCACATCCCTCACATATGGTTGTATGTAAATATATGTGTGTGCATGCATGCGTGCGTACGCGTGTGCGTGCGTGCACGTGCATGTGTGATTGTGTGGGTTTGGGTGGGGTTAGTGAGTGTACTATATGCACATGGTTGAGAATGCGAAGTCATCGATTCTACAGATTGTATATGTTTTAAGGTGAAGTTTCCATACTAGTGCAAGAGCAAATTCAATGTAGGTGGGGTGGGGCACAGACACTTTATATAATAGTCTAAGGTTATCTTTATCGAGATAGTTTTACCTCTACCTATGGATAATATATTACATTTGTCAGGATGGAATTTCAACAATCATCCATGTTAGTAGAAGAGAGGCACCTTTTTCCCCTTGCTATTTCTTTTTCGCGTTGCTATCGTAATTAGTGTTATTATGTAATAGGTGACACCAAGAAAAGTGTCCCTACCACCATTTTAGATATGGAGGGTGTGGCCACAAGTCACGCACCTAATTAAATCACGTGTCTCCTGTCATCAGGCGAGCATAATGGTCATTAGGGTCCTGTCGCATAATGATGATTGACAGGGCCTAATGAGGGTAATTAAACGGGTTCAAAAGCTCCGATCTCTTTCAGACAGGACAATGCGCAATGGTTAATGTATTGTGTAAGGATGAGTGACATGTTTGATCAAAGGATCAATCATATAAACGAGGGTAAAAATCTGTTTCGTTAAGGCTTAACTTTTTGATTTTGTTTAAATGGTTTCGTCAACTTTCATTATAATAATGAATTCTGCATATTGTTTTGGTTGTGAGGTTCCCGTTGCACTCAGTAACAATCTATACATTCGGGTCATGAAACGTAATGACGAATTTGTAGTAGACATATGCGAGCTTAGTGTTGGTAGTGTTTATCCCCCCACGCGTGGGGTGTTTACGTATGACAATACGTTTCGAAAGTTTGCCGCCATGATTCCAGCATTTGAAGAAACTCTCCTTATGGCTAGATGTTCAGATAGAATAGAACAAATCAATAACCTATATGAATTAAAAGTCACTCTCAGAACTAAATATCTGTATGTCAAGCTATCTTGGTACTTTACTCCGCCAGGTCAAACTGAGATGAAACCATCGTTCAGAAGTGCGACATCCCTAGTGACTCGTGGAGAATCTTGAAAGAGAACTTGCAAGAAAGTATTGATACTATAGTGAACTCTAAACTCGTGTAAGTGTTTTATACTTGAAAAAGAACGTTTCCAATCCATTTTATTGGGTCTCAGGCGGCCGCGCAATACTGAAAATTCCTACAGTTGCTTGTCTATATATAAATAAAGAAACTCCTGATGGTTGAAGCTTTGATCTCCTAAGATTCCAGAGATCAGCTATTAAGTATTAGATTAATGGCTGATTCGTGCCATTCCAATAATGAGCAGAGACAAATATGTCTATGCAGTAATGTGCCTCTATTCTCTGGCTCTAGAGTCAGCTTAAAGTTAATGGTTGATGAGGACTCTTGGTTTGAAATAGTGAGAACTCTAAGCAGCTGCTCAAATGTTAGCTCAAAGTTAATATCTGACAGACTATACATTACTACTACAGTTGAAGAGAACTACAGTAGCTGATTCTAAAATAGACAGAGCCATTCTGAACCTTATCGATCACATATCCCAAGAGAACCACGGGGTGTTAGATCTCACTATTCAACAGGTGTCTACAGATTTAGAAGAAGAATGCATTCAGGGTTCGAACCATTGCCAGTTAAGCTCTAATTATCTACCAGATTATGAGGATGCATGTTTTACATTGACAGGCTCCCTTGTCAATGTTGAAATTTACCCCAGATGAACGCTACACCATATAGATTTGATATTTTCTATCAAGATATCGATGAACGCGAATATCTGAGTTTTGATTCTTAAAATATTCCCAAATTTACCAGAGACAATGCTACCGCTATTTCCACTAACTTATTGAATTTAGCCATCCATAACTTAGTAGTTAGTACATGCTACTGGTGTCAACACGAGCGATCATCTCAGAGGGAACACCAGTGCATCAATTATTTCTTAAGGCCTATCGACAATGTCGAGTTACATTACTTATACGCCATAGAAAATGTATGTATAAAATCAATTTCTTTCATGCATTGTCTACCGAACCAAATTTATATTGGAATGTCAATGAACTATATGGCATCTGTAAGACTGAGTGGCTAAACGAAGTGCTGTTTATAAGTTACGTGAATAATATCTTAAATTAAAATAAATTATAGAAAGTAATAATAGATATATTGATGCGCTACCTAACCTGGTAAGTTCTTACAAGAGAATTGTACATGGATGCACAAAAATGAAGCCAGCAGATGTTGAGGTGTTAGCTTGGCGTAATATGTATGTGAAACCAAATCCTAGATTATCAGTAAAGTCGAAAGATTTGAGCGTAGGAGATGACATAAGAGTGTCAGAGTTGAAGGATCCATTTACCAAGAGTTATAGACCCACTTGGAGTGATAAGATATTCAAAATAAGCTCAAAACTACCTCGCAGATCCGGTGTATATCAGCTCAATGATTATAATCAAAACCCTATTATTGCTAAATTTTATTCAGAAGAATTACAGAAAATTCAATTAAATGGTACTAAGCAGCAGCTGTATCGAGGAGAAAAAATTATTAAAAGAAGGGCAAAAGATAAGAAGCGAGAAGTTTGTATCAAGTGGCAGGGCTATCCTAATTCGTTTAATTCGTGGATAAGTTATTGAGAGCTTAAGTGCATTGAGAATCATAGCCCAGCTACACCACCACCACCCCACCCTCCCCCACACGCACGCACGCACGCACGCACGCACGCACGCACGCACGCACGCACGCACGCACACAAGTTTCCTTAAAGTTACGGTTTACATCGAGCACGCCAGATTTTAATCTAATTAGGGGTGATAACAAAACTTATAAAGTACACATGCATGAGGCTACATTAAATTTACGTATTGTTAAACATATTCCTGAGGTAATTAGCGCTTATGCATCGACATTACTAAAGACCTGTGCTCAATACCATATTAAAAGAGTTATCATCAAATCATTCACCATCATGTCAATTGGGACAATATTTGTCTAGGGAACCTACCTAGTAGAGTTATATTCTCTATAGCTAGTAATAAAGCTTATAATGGAGACTTTGATATGAATCCATATAATGTTCAGCACTGTGATGCTAAGCATATTACATGCTATACGGATAACGAGCAAGTCTCTGGTGATGCTCTTACACCGAATTTCACAGCTGAGGGTTATAATTTTACAGAATCATTCTTGACTCTATTTAATGGAGCTGGTGTGTTATTCAATGTCAAATGCATACAGATTAACATTGATGAATATAAGGCAGGTTACACATTGTATGCCTTTGACTACACTTCAGATATCGCTACTGATGATCATGTCTACGTTATAAGGCAAGGAAGCCTACATCTTCAGCTAAAATTTAAAACAGCATTACCAGATACTGTGAACGTGATATGTTACGCTGAATTCAATAACATTATAAGTATTGACAACGATCATAATGCCATCATGGTCTACTAACACACACACGATCACAGACATATACAAGCACGTACAGACACAGACTGATGTAGTTATTTGGAATGAAATGAAATATCCGAATAATTGCATTAGGTTTTTCAGTTGAACAACGACTTATCAGAGATGGTATTCATAGGGATATTTGAATGATTTATAATCCATGCTAATGAGTATAAATGCGCATCCATCTGCTAATAGACTAACTTACATAATGCTCAACCTCTCCAACTTAAAATATAATTGGACGTTGTATTTTATTAAACGGTACATAATTCGGAATACATTTCTTTTTCAAAAAATAATTTATACCCTGCTCGTATTTTACCTCCCGTGACTTTGAACGTTTATCAAGTTAACTATCCGAGATATTGAACATATTTGCACAAGAGACTGAAGATTAGGGCAAGTGTTCCTAAGAGTTTTTGATAAACGTCTCTCTGATGCGAGTGACAAATACGCTTATCGCCGTTATTTCGAAAGATATTTAGTTATTTAACTGAGCATAGATGAAGCCACTTAACCACAGCATTATGTTTTACAGCCGGACATATGTATTCTAAGATGGCGAATAATGCGGGTTATACAAATAGAAAGAATGGCGTAACCGTGAGTACAACCATCAGAGAGATATCTTTTTGATAAAGACTGCATACCTAAATGTATCAGAAGACCAGCATGCCTCATCATTAAGACATATCCTGAGAACCTCCCAGGTACGCATTGGATCACATTTATATCTCCCGAAACATGGAAAATCTGAATATTTTGACTCATTCGGCGTCACTCCATGGCCTGAACTAATGGTCAAAATGGGCCATTATGTAACCTGTATATATATATATAATGGTGTTACAGTGCAGCCCCTATTATCGAGTCTCTGTGGAAAGTTCTGCATATATTATCTATATCATTGTGTGCGTGGACTGGTCATGATTTCAATTATAGAATCATTGGCTGATTTAACAAAAAATGATATGTCGTCAAAAGCTTAGCCAATAAATTATTAGATCATAGACTTATATCTATTCAATGTGGAAAGTTGTAATACATTCGGTTCACATACAAGGCTGTGTGTTTTTTCCCATTTAATTAACTATAACACGACCCACCCAGCCCAACACCTGAGCAGTCTGCAGATGTTAAAGTTTAACAATATGGTCTTAGATGGTTTTAACATATGTAGGTTAAAATATCTTTCAAAGACGGCTTTAGTTTTGCCCAGCGATTTCACGACATCATGAGGGGGTGCAACAGATGCAGCACGTATGGACTCCGATGATACTATGGCAGATGCCGAGGTGGTTGTGCCCGGGGGTGGGTGGGGGCAGGTATTCCTCACTCCGGCTAAATAAAGTGCCCCTTGGCTATCCTGGAGGAGTGCATGCTCGAGTCAAATCAGCCATCGGAATTTGATGCCTCCAGAGTTAGCTGAGCACCACATCAGAACGCGAGTTTTTGACGTCACCATTAACATGATTAGAGCATCTCTTAAACTCTCACGATATCTGCCCAAATGATCTCCCAGATCAGATACCTACACGCTTAACAGAACTCCGAGATCTGATCCGGGCAGAAATGACTATCCTGGCCTACGGAGAGTATTACAACCATATAGGAATGTTCGGCAGCCAAAACAATAGAGAGTACAAGCTTTAAAAAATGTTTGAAAAGGAGTTAGGGGTTGGACTGCATGTGTGCGGTTGCGTGTGTATGTGTGTGCATGCGTGCGTGCGTGCGTGCGTGCGTGCGTGCGTGCGTGCGTGCGTGCATGCGTGCGTGCATGCGTGCGTGCATGCATGCGTGCGTGCGTTCGTGTGTGTGCGCGTGCCTGCGTGCGTGCGTGCGTGCGTGCGTGCATGCGTGCGTGCGTGCATGCATGCATGCATGCGTGCGTGCGTTCGTGTGTGTGTGCGTGCGTGCGTGCGTGTGTGTGTGTCTGTACACGCATGTACATACTTGAGCATGTGGGTATGGTTGCCTAGGTGTACTCGGGTGTACGCATGTACAATGGTTTTTGGTTAATGGGTTTGAGGGGGTGTTGGGGATGTCTGGGGAGGGTTTTGGATGTTGGGGGAAAAACTTGTCTAGAAATATAAAATCTGTTTTTGTCCTTTCTACAGCCTCACACTCTTGCAGGACACATCTGATGTCGTGATAGCGACTGCGGTGATCTTAGGTCCGTCATCGTCGATGACCCAGATCGCATCGCCTCCTGGGAGGATATTGGAATCGGCTTCAGGGCCTTCGATCCCTGGAGTAGTTTTGGCTCTGAAGCATAACAGCCCTGATCCGAAACAGGGCTCAGTGCCTTTGAAGTTAACCGATGACTTGGCGACGGATTCGGGTGAGGCATTATGTGAAACTGATTTACTTTCTCTAACCACCTTGGAAATCTTTGGAGATATTTTTAATTTTGATAGATTTGAAGAACAAAATATCTCCCAAGATCTTCACACTGGTACTAATTCTGAAGAAGCCACATTGTAATGTAATATTAGTATTTTAATGCACAATCTAAGTGATGCTGCCCTCTTAACATACGTCCATCATTATCATCCAGCAACCTCCCCCATTACCCTGCCAGAAGCCCTCCGCCTAAATTCGCTTGCACCCACTAAACCCTCAAATGGCCCTGTAAAATTTAAGACCTCCAACCATGCTAACTCTACATTCCCCCATCCCACCCTTGCTAACTCAGCCAGCTCACCATCGCCATCTCTGATTGGACCCACACCACCATAGCCAACTCACCCCACCCCACCGCTACCAACCAAACACCCACCCTTGCCAACCCACCCCCACCACTACCAGCTCACCCCACCGCTAACAACTCTGTCAACCCACCCTATACACATGTTAAGAAAACTAGTAAAAATAATTACAACAATTGCAAAAATAGATTGGCTCAAGCCGTTGGGTAATTTAATTGAAAATAATGATATAGATATGGAAGTTAATAATATTGTGGGGGACCCTAATATGATCGGTGTCAGGGTTAACATGGTAGAGGGTAGGGATGAGGGTGATGAGGGAATCGACAGACATTCTGATGCCCTTGTAGCAGCTATTCCTAGACCTGGTATACCTGATATAGCAGTATGTACTCTTTACCTCTAGCGTGCACATTGGAGTCCCAGCGTTTTAATATTACAGAAAAATCTTACTTTGTCCAGTTTAATCCAGATGTCAATATAACCAAGAATTTGGTCGAGGTTTCAAAGCGTGTGCACTCAATATTCGAAAGAATATTAGATAGCTTCTATGCTTATGTTAATGCTTCCCCTGGAGATTACAGCAGTGTCACAATTAATCACCCGGCTTTAAACACCACAATCCATGTGGCGTTGTGCAAGTCCAGGACTTAACCGCTACTAAAATAAAGAATGCTATTTCTGAAGTAAGTCAATTGCAAAGAGACGTATGTCTAGATGGTAGCTTTACTATGGAAATATTTCATTTAGAAAAGCCTAATGGGGTGGGAGAGAATAATAATCTAGCCTAAAAACATAAATAAGGACTGATCGTCCATACCTTAATGTTTCAATTTTTATGACTTTGAAACGAATTAAGTGGCAAAGTGTCAGGAGGTTATTTATGGAGTCGCTCAGATAACTTGCTCCATATGCATTAGCAAACCTCATGACGAGCATTGTGAGGAATGCGATGAACATCGAAGAGAGATTATATTTGTTGGCGCTAGGGCTCTAACCGCTTTCATGCAATAGTTATTCGCAACAAAATCTGAGCACAAGGGTACGCATAAGACTAATGTTCTAGGTTTTCATGACTACACCGCTATAGCTCATAACAGTTACAGTTTTTTTACTTGCATCGAGTGATAGAATGACTCTTTAGACACACAGAGCTTGAACCAGACAACGTACTAATAAATGGTGATAAAGTGGTGTATTTGAATGTTGGAGACCTTCATTTTAAGGCAGTCTAGGATTTCTTCCATTTCAACTACGTCAACTACCTGTAATAGCCACTCTGCCTAGTGAGAAAGGATTTTTTCCATATCTCCTAGACAGTAACGTATACTTTGATTGCATCTGAGCGTACCATGCGATTGCCACTTATGGTGCCGACAGTATGTCGGTGTCAGCACGTACAGAATGTGATACACAGTATGACACAGTGAAAGATAGTGTTTTCAATTTTAGGGATGCCATGAAGCATTACTGTAGGTCTGACGTAGATATTCTATGGATGGCTTGTGATAAGTTTCGTGAAAGGATCATCCATGAAACTGGGATACCACCTTTTGTGTCATCTTGGTTGGTGTCATTATGTAATAAGGTGTTTACTGCTAACTACTTAAACGAGCATAAACTAATAGCTCTGCCTGCTACAGGGTACTTTAACATATAAAACAAGAACCGTTACTCTGTAGAAGCTTGTAAGTGGCTAGATTACCTGGTGCATTCTAAGAACGTGTTCATTAAACACGCTCTAATGGGCGGCGAACCCATAGTGTTTAAAAGGTCACTGGATTGTTACTGTCCTGACATGGATCTGTACTTTGAGTACTATGGATGTTATGTACACGCGTGTCCGAAATGCGTGCCTAGTAAATGTATAACTACCAAGTCATTTTTTAACATGATTTAACTTTGGATGAAGTGTTTCAGAAGACAATTTCTAAACCTAGCGAGAATAGACGTATGGACGTGAACGTGGTTGAAATGTAGGGTTGTGATTTTAAGGGCCAGAGAATTAATTACCCTAGAATTAATGCGTTTCTGAACTCTAAAACACATCATGAACTACTTATTGTGTGCAGTGCCCTCGTTGGTGGCCGCACCAATACCATATATTTGCATCAGGAGGCTGCTACAGATGCGTATATAGCATACGTGGATATCTCTTTCGCTATATCCTTACGTTTGTAACACCCGGGAGTACCCTCTAGGCAAACCATAAGTAATCATCAAAGATTGTAAACTGGTGAAGGAGTTAGTATCTTACTCTGGCCTAACAAAGTGTATCTGTTTGCCCCCCTATTGATTTATTCTTTTCTGTCCTTCCATACAGATGCAACGAATGGTTGTTTTTATCATTGTGGAGTAAATGTGTTCACGATTTGCAGAGTACTGAATGTATGCATAGCGATAGTGAGCATGCTCTACATGGAGTATAGACGTATGTTGAGTATATGGAGGCCGTATGTAGTGGGTACCGTATCTTAGAGTGTATCGAGATATGGCACTACGAAGAGTGCACTGATATATTTTGAAGGGATACATATATAACTTTTCGAAAATTAAGCAAGACACATCTGGGTATCTCGAGGATGCAGTCACTGATGAAGAAAGATGCGTATGTATAAATTAGATAACTCATTTCTCATTGAAAGTAAGAACCTTAGAACCATGACAAAACAGGTGCTCAATTATTTATGTGGTTATTTTGCTGTCAACCCCTACACTAAGCATGAAATACGTCAATTCGTATAGCGCTATATTGAGGTTGCTGACAGACAGAACGATTTTAGTCAAAGATATCTTGGTATGCAACGACAGTACTCTTTTAATGCATTGTTGCAAGTTGGACCAGGACCAGGGGATAATCACACCAATGTTGTGATATCTGCGTTTGTCACAAGTCATGCCAGGGTTTATTTGCTACAAAGTCAGGTAGCTATAGGCCTGACTCTACCGCTGTAAAAATCACAAAACTATCTTTACACCCAATCTGTTATGGGTTCAGAATCAGTCAGATCGTTTTTTATCCCAACACCCCCCCCCCCCCCCCCCCAGTCTGGAAGATGGGGGATATAGCAATCAGCCTGTCCATCCGTCCATCTGTCCATCAGTACATCAGTCCATCTGTCTATCCTTCCGTCTATCATCTGTCTGTCCCCGTCTTTTCAACGCAACTCCTCCTAGAGGGAATGTGCTTTTCTCGCGGCCAAAAAATTATTCATTATAGAGTTATCATCCATTAAATATCTTAAAGCTGATACATAAACTGCATTACACTTAGTGACAAAGGAATTTAGGTTTTAGGAGTTGCATTTTTCATTGATTAGTTCTTCTAAAATATTGTCCTTCACAATTAACGTTGCATGTATGCCCCCTCTTGATGTATGTTTATCTGAAATGTTTGGATCTGAGTGGGGGTGGGGTGGGGTGGGGTGTGGGGGGATATGCCATCTTCTGATGGCTCTAGTTTTAATTAATTTAAATAAATACTCTAAAATCAGTGTTACATAATGCCTCAGGTGCATCATTCTCGATGTCTATGTATTAAATTTACAGGCCGTTGGATTCCGCTCAACGACATTTGTACATTTATATATATTTTAATTAAATTATTGGTTATAGTTTGTACGTAATTCGTTTTTATAATTTTTTCATGTATTCTTCTGTATATTCATATGTATATTTATCGACTCTATTTTCATCATCTCTATATTTATCATCTGTATATTTATCATCTGTACATTTATTCAAATATACACTTTTTTCATTAAAATTGTGAAAAGTGAAATGACATATATTGTTTTTTGCATTGAGACCGAAAAAGCCATCAACTCTAACCCCTCCAAACCCGGAGTCAAATTAGGCTAGAATTTTCCAACACCAACAACAACTATATTATTGATGCCAAAACAATTATGCTATTGCTTGCAACATGGGAATATGCAGCTATTGCTGCAAGCATAGTTCTTGAGCGGTGAGCCTCGTCTCGGAAGAGGGCCCACTTGGCATCCACTATCATAGCAGGCTCTGCCCCACGCTCCGTGCTGCGACAACCAGGACTGGCACGAGAAGTATGATGAGTATCATGGTTTGCTATACATGGAGGGTTAAACCAAACAAGATGTACCCCTCGAGAAATGGCAGTGTCAGATCGAGCCCTGCACCAGTCTCAATGCCGATCTTCATCCCGTCAGGGGAGGGTCTTAGCTGCTTCTCCTTACCACTAGCTAGAAGCCGCAGCTCTAGCACAATGGGTCTTTTCTGCGGACGTGTGAGCCCGACACGCTCGAGCAGCTTCACTGAGCCCTTCGCCTTCGAGGAGTGCGACACATCCTCTATGCCCAGGATGCCATCCTGAATATTGATGGCGTCCTCTGGTCCACCAAAGAGCTGACGCAACAGCAGCTTTCCTCCAGTTATACCAATCCTATGACCCACTGCTACTAGGGTTGTGCCCTGTCCTATATACGTCAAGAAAGATGTCCCCCAGCTATAAAGCGACCGGACCGTGCTATCCTTCTTCACAACGGCGGAGAGTGGCGTGACCTCCAGGTCCATTAACAGCTTGATGTCCCTATAGTGGCACCCACGTCCGCCAGTTACCACCAGGTCCAGTGCGACTATCTGCAACTGTTTTGCCAGGACAAATACGACACCATCTTGTGACATCGGCGGGGCATGCTTCACAGGCGGCTCTAAGACATGAAAGCCGAGGTCAATGTCCAAGGTGTTAACATCCTCAACCGTGTCTTCTGACTGTTCTATCAGGGGGTGGAGGATGAACTTCCTGTTCGGAAAGTCATAGTGAAACACGATCCTGTTACCATTCATGGTGCGACCCAGACGCTCCTTGGAGACATCTTTTAGGTCAGTCAAGAGTTCTACACCATCTCCACTGATGGAATGGAGTGAGGACGTCTTGGAATCTGCACTATATTGTAGTACAAACGACTTGCCATTTCTTTCCTTAACCTTGGCCGCATCAACGTCGTACACGTCCACGAGATCAGCTAGACTATTCGATTGAGCAAATATGGGCTTCATTGTATATATAGGGGACTTTAAATGGAGTGTATAGCCATGCCGGTTGTCCGATTGCTACTCCAAAACAGGGAGAATGTCATCAGACCATCTCTAGTCGGTAGACGGGTGGGTCAGTATCGCTAAGAATGGGTTCTCTTCAAGGTAGCTCAACATTCCACCACATACGTACCTGCCGATGTGCTACATCAACCACCAGGAAGTACCTACCACAGCTCACTGACTGAAGTAGGGTTAGACATGATAGAATATCTGCCAGGAGCCACCATCAAACTGTGGAAAGCGATCAGCCCCAACATGTTCACGCATGTAAATCACCTGTTTGACAGTTCCACCATTAGTCTACACGCCAGCATGAATGGTCTGTCGGATGCCCAATTAGAGTTTATGATGCTGCTACTTATTGAGCTATCATCATGATAGCATACCAGACATATCTGACATTTGCCGAGTTGTGGAAAAAGTGGGTAGAGGTGCAGCCACCCACCTTCTCCAAGATGGAAGAAACAGGGGTACAGGAAATGCTTTGTCGACAAGAAGGCAATTGACTGCAGTGGGTGAGCTTGTATGAACAAAACGCCAGAGAGGCAAGGAGACGAAGGGACTACAACTCTGTCCAAGAATATGAGAGCCCCATTCGGCAGGATGAGGGAATCGTAGGGTCAAACTTGTATGCTTTCTCAGATGACGAGTGTGACGAGTCTGTAGAAGTCGTGCAGTGGGAAGAGGAGAGGGTGCAGAAATATAAATCCAAGAAATTCCACTAACAGACGGCGTACGACCAGGCAGACAAGGTGAAGTTCCAGATGTCCCGCCTGTGAAAGCAACTGGCCCCTGACATTATGGTGGATGATAGGGGCATGTATGTCTCCACACCAATAAGCTCGTTCAGTTCGCCAGGCTCTCCAAGATGAATCCGGCAATGTCTCGTCGGCAGATCCTACAGGTTATGCTGTGCTAGCACGAGTTTAAGACCGAGGTATATTATGGCTAAATCGGAGTGGCGAAAGTAGCCTGAGCTATATCCCGCCCTGGCAGATGAGGAGGGTGGTACAGTCCATGGATGGTGACTCCAGCAGATTGACACCATCAGACAGAATCTCGTTCACGAGACAGAAATGTACCACAGAACATTCAAGCGATATACATCAGCCTACAACACTTTAGCACGCACAACCACAGCTGCGGGTGTGGTTGGAGCCAGTGCTGGTGTGGCCGCCGTTGCCACTTTCGTTACAGTGATAGGTGCTATCGTCGCTATCCAGCTGGAAGGTGTGGCCCTTGACACTATTATCCTGGCCACAGACTTGGTGGTTGGACAGCGGAGGATCACCAGGAAGCTGGAGAAGCATGCTAAGTATGTAACACTAGCACAGAGCAGCCTACGGACTATCGACGAGTCTGTCAGCAAAGCTCTCGAGGATGGCAGGTCAGTGATGAAGCGTATGTTGAAGCTCCAAACCCTGTACCGCACAGAGAAACCCAAAGTGTGCAAGCAATACTTCAAAGGCTCCAGTTGGCAGGTGGACATTGAGGTGTTAGAAACGAGATGCTGCGGAAAAGCCACGTCGAAGATCTCTATGTTGTCAAATAGTATGTTGCATGTACAGCTGGAACAGAGGCTATACGATGACTACTATAGATGACATTCCAGACGTACCTCACGACAATCGACCTGAGCCAACCACCCCTCCTGGGTACACTCTGGACTCGCTCGAGAGCTGGACTACGTGGTCTCCTGGATGATATACTGGACCTAACACCTATTTCGATCACAGTCGATAGGCGGTCCTCTCCATCAATCCACGACCACTAACCAACATTGCAATCACCATCAAGGATGCGAAGAAAGCTCATACATGGATGGCAGGCCCGAATCTCTCATTCTGGAACCAGCAGCTGAACTTTGCTGTGTGGTGTGCCACAGCAGTATGCGGCGTCAGTGCGGGTTTGCTGCCCTCCTATTCTGGTAACACCGAAGCTGTGCTCATTGCCAGCTGTCTCAGATTCCATATGTACTACACGGTGGGACAAATCCCCCATGAGCTGGGCGCAAGCCTGCCTGATATGAATGATTTCAACCCACAGCCTTCGGGAACCGCTAGCTACAGTCTCTCAGCAGCCAGTAGACTCAAGTGAGAGTTCAACGCCCATTCAAACTTTCGGTGGCATGGTGGTGACAACAATGGCCTGGGTATTATGTATGGTGACCCGAGACGAGACTACTCAGGCTTCCCCTATCAGACACCATGGAAAATCGGCCGTCGGAAGACAGCGACATTCTCATTTGATCCAGAGTCAGAGCCTGGACTGAGGGTGCAGAATATGCACATACCCCGCATCAGGCAAGATCACACAGATGCCTGGAAATACTCTATCTCACACACAACCTCAGGGCTTACACCAGCGGGATCATTCGAATCAACCCGTCCTTAGAAGCATTATGTTATTGTCTCCTGACATCACAGACCAAGCTGTGCCACTCTATAGATGGGTGAGCGGCAAAGAGGTGCAGGCCATGTTCAGCAGTCTTGGCGACGATATGATCATCATTGCAGACCCTAGCAGCCTCATTGCCACGTTCCAGCATGCATTACAGAATGTCCGCCACCAGCTGGACTTTGCCATATCGCCACACCAGTGGCTTATTCCGAGCAACCTGATCGTGAACATCGAGGACCTGGTGGTCAGGGATTATAACAACATGATAGTCGAGAGGAGTTTCCCCTGTGTCCACTTTGGGTTTAACACTTACATCAACTCAGCTGTGCATATCGTCCCGACCCCCACGACACCTAGGTCACAGTGATCTCCTATGAGGGCCAGTGCTACCGTCCTTCCGACTGTCATTCCGACACACAGAGCACTGGATGACAAACGGCGACCCGTGCTGACACCCACCACCCAACCTGATATTGCTAGCAGGACGATAGCCCTACAAGTGGTGTCAGGTCTGGCTATTGCTGTGCTCGTCACCAGTCTTCTCCATCACTAGTAGATGCTGCTCGTAGAGCAATAGATCATCCAGTGTGGGAGTCATGGTAAAAGAGATTGCCTGAAGTAGCTTAGCCTGCCCCACAGCCCCCAAACATGTTGTCAGCATACGCACCCAAGGACAGTATGGTTGGGTGGTGCAGCCTTTTTCCAACTTTCCTTACTCAACTCAGAGTCGGGGCATGCCATGGATGCCTGCAACTGCTCGACGATACTGCCACCCATAAAGGTATTCGATGAAACAGATATGCCCCTGACCAAATACTAGGTAGAGCTTCACGGATGTCAGCTCCTCTGTTACCTCAGTGCTAGAGAGCTGTGCGAGGAGCTCATCTGGTGACTTCTTCTTATAGTCCTTCAATTCGGTGCGGAAGACGTCATAGTACTTATTGCATAGGTCCATGGTTTCAGCTGCTATGTATAGTGCTAATGGATATTCCCGAGCACCAATCTAATCAGCTAACAAGTACAGACTGGTTAGAGCTACTTAGCGCTCTCGAGGTAGAATGTACACATTTAAACGTGTTGTATACTCAGGGTTTAAACAATGACGTCAATGGTGCAGATTGTAAAGCAACTCCAAGAGAGAGCCAGGCGAGTCTCCAGAAGGTGGATAAGCCGCACAAAAGCAAGACCCAGAACCTACTAACACAGGCTAAGTCCCTGGCCATTTATGTCGCCAGCTACGTGGCCACGAATGTGGCTGTGGTGAGGATGACAGGTGGTAATGAGGTTATTCATGCCGCTGAGGCCGCTGTCCTCGCTACAGTGGCGAGTACGGTTGTTGACCACTGACTAGGAATAACACATCCCATTCCAAAGATCACCATCAGCGGTGCCTCCTATACTGCGGCCGCCAAGCTCATGGACGAACGCATTCCTCTAATGGAAGCCACAGTTTTAGGGCTAACGATGAGTGCTATGGCCAATATCATCGTGGCCTATGTCCTGGTAGTTCTCAGGAAACTTTAGAAATGCCTCCATATTACTCGCCACCTGCCCGCGACCTCTTTCATTGAAGATGTGATCAACAGTCTCCTTTCGGCCCTCGGTCCGCCCCTCCTAAGTACCAGTGACATGTCCAGCCTCATGGCCCTGGGTCCACCTCTCCCGAGTACCATGACCAGCCTCATGGGTCTTAGTCACATCCCTCTGGAAGTAATCTGCAGCTCCAGTCTGTAGTTTATCCAGCAACCAGTGTCCATCATCAGTGTGGATATCGAATACGCCATCCCACTTTCTTACCATTACAAGATCTCTGGGCCCAACCATAGCCTTTTAAAGAGCAAGTATGGGCCTATTGCTCGATTTGAATGGTAGGCCGAGTGACTCGCCCTTGGCACTGTCAAACTACCAGTAGAGCATCTGAGTCAATAATTTCTTCGTACTACGGGCTGGTGTAGTCTCCTCTATGGCAGTCAGTATCCACATATCAGACAGATGTGGGATCTTGGCTCGCTCGTGGATAATGTTGACGTCACAAAGTAGTCGTCGGACCCTGCCAATTAGCAGAATGGTGGAGGACTGTACTGCTTTCTTCTTGGAGGGCTTCTGCCAACCGAAGACGAGTTCGTGTAGTAGTACTTTATACATCGCCATTTAGAAACCTGTATTTACATAGACGTTAAACATGCAGCAGTATATTCAGCATCCAGATGGGGCAGTTGACCCCGCGGCCTTGCACAACAATGATCCTCGGAAGGACTGTGTGACAGTCATTCGACCTAGGATCCATGATGCGAACCCTTTATCCATGGCGGGGAAGTTCCTCAACTTCACCCTCTCAGGGCAGAGCTCAAGTTCAAGCCTAAGCTCACAGAGGCGAAGAAGTTAGGGCTCCTGCAGGTGGTGAGCAGGTGGGAGATTATGCAGACCAAAAACACGCTGGACACCATCTATGTGAACGATGAGTACTAGGTCTTGGCTCCACTGGCTTGTGGACTTTCCTGTTATGTGGAGGGGAAAGGGTACTTTGTCATCGGGTGTGATGAAGGCGTCACAGAACTCGACCTACAACCAGACATAGAAACACCTGTTGCAGAGCCACTCTTCTCCCTCCTCGAGAACACACATGCGAACCCGGCCCTGATGCAGAACAAGCTGTTCCTCCGGATGTACACCTAACATCTTATTGATGTAATGATGACCTCTCCACGACTTCAGGTCTGGCATGATGAGAACGACCAGCAACTAAAACGTGCTGGCTCTAGGCAACGAATCCTACATGTAGAGCGAGAGCACCAACAGGTCCAACCACGGCTAGCCATCGCCTATAGTTGACATTGCAACGAGGTGCCTCAGCAGACTGTGTAGCTGTAGCAGTCTTGGTTCAGAGAGGATGGTTGTACAGACGGTGGGGGGGGGGGTAGACGACTTCAAACTTGTGGTGGCTGGGACCAACGTTCTCGGTGAGGTGCGCGATCTGGCTGATTTAGTGTACCTACACGAAGAGCTCTCTTTACCCACTAGTGGCAGTTGGGGATCTTCTTGCTCTGTGCACGATGAAGACGGGCGAGAGAGTCCACAAGATGACCAAAAATGCTCTGTCGGGTGGGGGTGGGGGAGAAGATATCTAAGGCTATTCCATCCATAACCATGGGATAGGCACATTCTTTTGCATTGTCAGTCCATGGCTCCCATATGTTGCAATGGCACTTGCAGTCATCTGGGCTGCCGAACATTTCAGACATGCTATATAAGATGGCTTCTCTGTATGACCTGGCCAAGTATCTTAACTGGCAAGCCATTGTCGATAAGCTACCTTTCAGTGATGGAGCTAGCACTTCAGAGATCAGATCATGGTGTTCACAAGTAATCGAATAGGTGTTCATCGATGGTCGGATGAATGATGGCCGTCTTTTCATCTGTCAGGAGAGGACAGGTGTCGACGTCAGAGATAAAGTCTGAGAGTTCATCAACGGCCTGTCTTGAGACCATGTACTACCAACCTGGTAGATATTACCATGAGCCTCACCAGCTGCTCGAGGCTGCACATCACAAGGGCCATAGATTTGCCTTGGAGATTGTTAGTGAGTGGCTCACCAGGCAGGCAATATGACAGATATAGAGACCTCGTCCACGGCACATTCAGTATGCGCACTTCGATGAACCTGTTCTGAACAGAGTTCCCTAGGCAGATGTGCTGTTCCTTCCGCATGATCGGGTCTGATCCAGAGGATCATGCAAGACCTACAAGTACGCCCTCACCATCGTCGATGTCGCCAGTAGGTACAAAGCAGCTGTGTCTCTCACAGATAAATCTGTGGGTCAGGCGACTGCTGGGTTCCAGAGTATATATGAGGACCCGCAAAATCCCCTCCAGTGGCCAGAGTTGCTGCAAATGGATGAGGGTAAGGGGTTTAGAAGTGAGACTGCGTCCCTCATGTGGAAACATGGTGCGATGGTTAGGCTATCATCGAGCAGTGGAACCGGACACTGGCACAGAGGCTATTCCCACATCAGTAAGCTCAGGAGATGGCTGCCCCAGCAGGCGATCATTCCAGGGTAAGTGTCAAAGGCTTTCCCGTTGTGGTGAAGAGAGCCAATGCTGAGGTTACTAGGCTAAGAGGGCAGCCTCCCATGGTAGTCATTCGCCGCTCACATGTCACTAGCCCTGGAGGAATTGACAAGGGAGAGGTGTGCCTTCCGTCCGATGCTCTGGTTCGGTACCTGTATGAACCCAGTCAGTTGGAGGGTGGAAGTAGGTGGGCGACTGACCCCAACTAGTCATTAGATGTCGACAGACTAGACAGGTATGTGGAGGTGGATGGGCAGCCTACACTGTACTACCTGGCATGGTCGGAGAGCAGTCCTAGGCGGATGTTTGTACGAGAGGATCTCCAGCCTATCCCTACAGACCCTCAGCTACCTCCACCCGGAGTGCTTACGTTGAGTAGACATCCTCCAGATCGTAAGCGCTGACTGTTGGTTGAACCATGGTAGGCTGTGTTACATGATACTCGATGAACTTGGTGTGGACACCATCTGGTAGCACAAATCTCTTATCATAATAGGCGGAGAGACCAAGTTTTTCCTGTTCATACATCACCATACCCTGGTTGTGCATACGGAGGTTTCGATTTGCGGCTCTGTCCACTATACCATGGTTGGTGCTGTAAACCAGGAGAACTCATTCTGCCGTTTAGGCATTCCCTTAGCTGAACACTTCGAACGGCCTCCAACCTCATCTGTGCTCTCCATGTATTAGCACTTGGAGCTGAGAGCAATACCACGAGTGCCTTTGCACTCAATCTTGAACAGGCCTAGTGTCCGTCCAGACCATGTGTCCCATGACAACCAGTCCCGTGTGCAGGCCTGGTACTCCGTTCGGATATCTGGGTGTATCACCTCGTCAAGGTTGGAGCCTGCTATGGCAATGTACGTGGAATCCGTGTTCATCTGCAGGTACTGGAAGCTGTCACGAGCTACGTAGTGGTCAAGGAAGTCATAGTAGAATTCCAGTATTTGCAGCTTCGCGAGCCCGTATACTGCTATACCCACCGGGAAGGGGCAACTAATGGTGAATTTGGGCTTATAGCTCTGCAGCTCATAGGAGTCACCGATCTCCTCGAGATCCTCAAACCTTGCACTGCGCAGGGCTCTATCCACTGCACGTTCATCCTTGGTGAACCTCGTAGTTTCTGTGTGATGCGGTCTATGCTGTGGTAGACAGCAGTGATCTCTAGACCATAAACGATATACCATTTGAGTGTTGGTGCATACAGAAGCTTCTTCTTGCCAGAGAGGGAACCAACCAGCTTGCTGGTGGTGGGGCGCTTCTGACCCATTTTCTCAAGGTATGTGGATCTCACGGTTGTAGAAGAGAGGGGGCATCTCCTCGAACTTCGTCCACAAGGCCATGGCCATCTCTTTGTCCACCTCAGCAAACCCGAACCAGCGATCTGCTAGGAGATCCTCCTTAAAGCATTCTATGTCGCTAGCACCAGACCATTACCATACAGTCTCTGGCAGACACACTCGCCTTGATGAATTCGGGTAAGACCAGACTCACGGTATCTTGTGAATACGATGCTAGGTCCGCCGACAACAGCACCCTTCAGCATCTCGTAGGCTTCCTTGCCTGGGGCATAGAGACTAACATCTGGCATGTGCTGAGTGGTTCCACGAAGTAGATACTGTAGTGACAACCCCGGGAGGGAGACCGCATCTTTCAGGATGGCTACACCTAATTCTGTCTAGAACTGTCGCATCCACTCTAGGGCTTCGGTCAATGGGTCGACGTCTAAGTTATTGTAGTATCACAGCCAGTCGGCGAATGTCCACATCCCTTGCTCTCTGAATGTCTGACTACATTGCTAACACTCTGACAGCTCCAGGAGGTAGTCCCCCTTGAGATTGGACCACCATGCTGGGTAGCCCGGCAGACCTGGATAGTCGAGCTTCTCGGGTGTATCGAACCATTCATAAGGCAACCAGCTCTTCTGCTGTGTGCACCCATTGGCTTTGATCCACGCCTCGTAGGAGACTCCTGGACTGAGGTAGTTCAGCACATCAAAAAACCTTAGTTCTGGCGTATTAAGGAACATTTTCTGGCTAGCCTTTTTGGCGACTTTCATTGTGCCTGCCAAGGCTGTGAGCTCATCCACACAGTACTTCTTGATGAGGTTCAGATCGTACAGGCCAGAGTTGAACCCGAGCACCTGGTCACACCCTCTCGTTGATCAGTCACTGCTGTCGTTTTGGTAGCTTTTCCAAGTCTACAGGTATGGAATGATCCTGGACACATGTCCGGAATCAGTATGCTCGTAGTTGGATCTCCTGCATGAACTCTGAGATCAGCACTTTGGGGTTAGCGTTACAGAGGTGAGTTGGCGCACTCGCGCTGCTGTCTAAGGATCAGCCGACTGATACCGAGATTGCTATGTGGGCACTCTCGATCGTGAGAGTCTCTGTATGGTGGGTTTGATCCCATCTAGAAGGGCATCAAAGTCATACACGATGAGGTGTGGGTACGGTACAATCCGCACTGGTGCATGGACGCTTGGACAGTGTTTTATACAGAACACCCACTGTACCACAAGCGTGCGTCCAGATGCTCTCAGTTTCCCATCTCTCGCAACTGTCTTGTGGTTTCTTTGTTCGGCATCCTCACCTCGCTGATGTTGTGAACATCCATGCCAGTAACAGCCATGGAATAGAATGGTATACTGTGTGAGTTGTCGGATCATAGCCATCTACGGGAGCACCCTCGACCCAACGCTCGCCACCGTAACCATACTTTGCATGTGTATGTGGATTCCTTGGTTTCTCGACTCGTATTCAATCCAATGAGTAGCCGCTGAACTGGTCCACGGGGTGAATAGAAGGCCTTCTCGTATACTGACTGCGGTGCAGCTACCTTCTCCCAGGCACACTCGATGGCCGTTTTTTCACCTGTACAACTGTCAGTGTGACGTTGGAGATGACATGATTGGGTGAACTGCTTTTGACAGTACCCACAGATGAAAGTCTGGGCCAGTTTGGAGGTCCTTAATGAAGAAGGCGTTGTGGTCGTATACTCCAATGGGCATGATGTTCGGATAGTGTGCAGGTTTCGTGGTCAGATGCCAGCTACCCTCTTCGGTAGGCTCGTAAGTGCGAACCCATGTTTTCGCAAAGAACTCTACCTTGTCCAGCTGATCCAGGGACATCTGTGGCACAGCCACAGGCCTGTTCAGTTCATAGAACTGCTTAGCAAGCCATACTTCTATGAGACCTCACTCCTCGATGTACTGCTAGTCGTCTCCAGAGACACATGTTGTCCTTGTAGGTATCGAGTGCAACCATTCCCTTCCTCCGTCAGAGCCAGGCTGGGAGGGGCCCTGTCACTAGCAGAGGCTGGTGGTTAATGATAACCTTGACCTCAACGTTGATTGATGGGACGAAGGCCCACTTGGTGTTGGGTCGATCGATATTGTCTGGGTCGAGGCGGGTTTGCTCCCTGGCCACCACCCAGGTCTGGGCCACCCATATTTTTTCATCCAGGAACTCCCTGGAGCATTCTTGTGGAAGAGCATCACCCTATCATCCTCGATGTGGCGGATTTGAACAGGTGTGGGTATACCAAAGGTGGAAGGCGTTCTGTATGGTCTGTATCTTCTCCATGATCCGACCTGCAATATCTCCTTCTAGTCCCTGAAGAATGTCCAGCATACTGCTCACTGTCCTCTCTCCTCTGTCTCCCTCTAACGCAGAGCCACTTTTGCAACTCCTTGGCTCCTGTCCAATCATCTGGTGTAGGTCGGCTTTGCGGGCCTTAGAGGCTATTCTAAGGCTGAATTGCTTTGCCATCACTCGAAGCTCTGTTACAGTAACCACGATGGAGGCTTATGGCATTAAGACGGCTTGTCTCTTACTGGGCACACCATGTAGAATATGTATGTTCAGAAGATGGCATATCACTGAGGATGCGCGTCTCTAAATACGTATTCGGACCATGCATATCCATAGCATTATACATAGCGGCTTAAACCATTGAGCTATGCACTAAGTACTATGACCCTGGCATGTATTTGTGTGGTCCATGTCTCAAATTCTCTATGCCACAGGAGGTGGGAGGTGTGGATCGAAGAATTGTTGGTAGTGGAGGGTGGTGGGGCCTATGTCTCAAATTCCTAAGAATTGAGAGAGCGGTGGGAGTCGCGGATTGACAATCAGCTTCCCATTTAGAAACACTCATGTTTTGGTCTGATGGGTGAAACTCTGCTGGATCCCAACTCGATGCTGCAGCAATTTGGTCTGATGGGTGAAACTCAGGGTTGTTTTTTTCTTTCTGGCGGAGGTATTTTCCTAATCCCAGTCGGACTACAGAAGCAAAGGGATAATAATTAATTTCAAAAGATTTAACAGCTTACCATTATCGTTGGCTTAAAATTGAGATTCTGGGAATGCAGTGTTAAAATCGAATCAAAATGCATACATCGTAGGCATAGAGTAACTAGAAATAGATGAGGTACAGCTAGGAATGGATCCCTCAATTCACCTCAATATCAGAAGAGTACAGTTCCATAACGTGGGTAAGCAGAACAAAGAGGCAGAGGAAAGAAGACCGCAGGTCAAACAAAGTTAAGCTAAGGAAAGCTTATTCAATCCATTACCATGGTATCTATAGGTACCAATGATATACACATATTGCCAACGACGGAACGTTCTGAACTCCACCACACACACACCCACACACCCAACACCCCCCCCCCCCCCACACACACACACACGCACGCACGCACGCACGCACGCACGGACGCACGCACGCACGCACGCACGCACGCACGCACACACTAGTAATATTACTAGATTGGCAAATGAATTTAACTATATCTATCGATGTAAGCTGTTGGCATAGGTTGATGGCTTACCTTGATTTAGTAGTATGCCATACATATACCATAATGCATTTTCAAACCTTTTGAGGTTATTCAATCTGGCCACCGAATCACGAACATGGTTGTAATAAGGGTTCAGCCTTTCGAAACAACATAGAATAGCTGTCATTACTGGCAAGGAACAGATGACGCATACGAGCACTGGCCAGCTAAAAAAACCGATAGTCTTTATAAGTTAAATGAACATGATACATTCTGATTATTCATGGGTTTAAGTCTACATTCTGCTTATTAAATGTATGATTACTGTATTCTGTGGCTGCAGTAACCGAAACATCATGCATTTTCAAATAGGCTTTCGCATTTGACCGCCATGTCTTGTCTTCTGACAAAATCTTTATCTTCCTCAGGTCCAGTCTTGATCTGAATGTAGAGAGTCCCGTTTTTTAGGTCACTTCTCATCACACTTAACAGATTTATGCAATGATGTATTCTACTAGCTTTATATTTGCTGGCATCCAGTTGGACGAATTCCAAGGTTCTCTGTGCGAGCGTGTCTTCTGGCATGTTTTGCGCATGGCCAAACATGGATTATCTTTGCTGAGCGACTTTTACAGACAGCGGGGATGTATTACACATCATGTATAGTACATCGTTGGAAATTATGCTGTCTGGGCACCAGCGTCCAGTTATGGTGTGGAGATGTTTGCAGTAGCAGGCATCAAATTGTTCGTGAACTGACTTTGGAGCTGTTACAGTTGCACTGCACCAAGGATACCCAGGTTGCCTTGTGCAAATGTTGTCTTTTTATCATATGGAACCAACGAATCCACAGCTTCCAGAAGGACTGGATACATATGTTCTCGATGAAGCAGCGTGCAGCAATATCAATAGTTCTGCAAATTAGTAATCCCAGGATTTTACTATTCCTCCATGATTCAGCGCCATAGCATGGATCATCATTTTCTTTAGCTTCATGCTTTGCTGATAGGTATACGTTGTGGAAATCTGGTTTGCATTTATTCATAAAGAGATTCTCATTTTTAATTTGCTTGCAGCTATTGAGAATATTTCGCCAATGGGTTCTTATTCATCGTCTATGAAGTCCACATCGTCGGTATATTTCATCTCTAGTGGCATACCCAGTATGGACACTGCGAGGGTGGGTGGTCGTATATGGCTTTCTTGCACATATTTCAATGCTGCAGCAAGTTAGCAGGTCAAACGCGTGTGGGCTATACCATTACCATGTGGGGCGCCGATTGATGTCTTAAACTATGCAGACTTTACTATCTTGACTTGTACTCTCAGCTTGGTGTCTACAAGTAGTAGTCTCGCTAGTTGTAATTCATCTTTATTGCAATTGGCTTGGTGTAGCATATTTAGAATCTTTGAGCGTTTCATTGTATCGAAGGCTAGTGACATGTCAATGTCAATTTTCTGAAAATCCCAGTGATTAGACATGACCACTGACTCAAGCATGCGCTGAACCGATGCTATGGCTGCGTCCACGTTTAAAGCCACTCCGGCATGGTCCCGTGAAGTCATCCATCTTGTC
Organism: Chaetoderma sp. LZ-2023a; assembly: GCA_034401795.1. NCBI lineage: Eukaryota > Metazoa > Mollusca > Caudofoveata > Chaetodermatida > Chaetodermatidae > Chaetoderma > Chaetoderma sp. LZ-2023a. The sequence goes on from JAVVLW010004494.1 coordinate 85,573, forward strand.
TCGGGTGCGATATAGTGTAATGTTGGATAGGATTTTCCGCCTATTGATGAGATACAGAATGGGCTGTATATTGGCTTAAAGGTCAGGATCATTTTTGGGTTTGGGTGGCGCAATAAGCGTGTCTTGGTCTACAGCATCACTGGGAAAATGGTGAATAAAAGCGGAATTGATTATGTGCGTGATAGGTTGCATATTTGAATCGTTCATTGCTCATGCAATCATGTCCGGATCAACTTCCATTTTCAGGGCTTTGTGTGCCTTTTCGACGTCTGCAGTGCACTTAGACTAAGCAATCGTCTGGGTTTCTTGAAAACGGATGAAATGTCTCATCGTCGTGATCAGTGAACTGTTCCTTGAATCATGCTCGACTTGTATCCGCTTTGCCCTGGTCAGTCCCGATAAAATATCCTTCAGTGTTAAGTATAGTAAGTGGTGGCGAGTAGACAGTAACTCACATGGCTCGGGTATCCGAAACATTTTGTGACTGTATCCGTGGCGGCGATTTCATCAGCTAAGTGCTTGTTGAAGAGCAAGATCGCATAAGTGTTCATTGATCTAGTGCAGAACGTTATTGCGTTCCTTGTGCTGTTGTGTGCAGTCTTCATTTTGGCCCCTTTGATAGCGGGGCAGGCATAGTTCATTCTGCTCTGCTGATAATTTTACTGCTACAGAGTCATCACCTAATTATGGTGTTGTTTTTGACAATTCCTATGGTACTGGTAATTGATAATTCCATAAATTTGAGTAATTTGGTTAGGACTTCCTTTGGATCTGAGTTGATGCCGGTGTTACCACTTTGCTAATCGAGGGTCTTTAGGTATGGCATGTGAGTGTCAATGTCGCTCTTGCGCTTGGGTAGTCCGTATGTGACGCTATGCCTCGTATAGAGTTTGTACATGAGGTAGAGATGCTTTATCGGAAGGCGTATTTTGACTGGCTTGCTAAATGGATTCAGCAAAATGCAAAGATACGTGGCTAATGACCATCGCATATCGCGTGACCACCCTCCCAACCAATCAGCGGGTTCTATTTCATGATACCTTTATCATATATGGCAACCTACTTCAGACGGCAACTACATGGTATGATAGATCGATATGTTTCTTACGTGTTGTAACTGTCTGTCGGAGCGGCTATGCCACTAGCATGGTCCCAGTGTGATCTTTACCTACTTCCCTGAATCCAGTTTCTGTTAGGGCCCGCCAATCTCTGGCTAAGCTCCACCCATGCTTCGCCATTGTTGGGATCAATCGATCCCTGAACTCCCTGAATATTAATTTCCAGACAACTGTACAGGTAAGCTGTTTAATATTTGACAACAACAGTGCCCAGCCAAATTACTTTAAAAATATTCAACAGAATGTTTATGAAATAGTAAACACATACAATTCGTACAACCTATTATCGTTTAACATGGACTAAATCGAGTCTTTCATGACTTACTCGATTATGACGCCAGCTCACACGTCACGTAGTTGATTATGACATCATATGCTTTTTTACATTTTACGGAATTGTGATTAATCAATTGTTTCACCGTAAATATGCAAATATTTTACAGACACATAGCATGATTACACATCAGTGATATCAGATAACCTAATTCCCTTATTTGATTGGATTTGCCGACGAGTATATTATTAGTTATGCAGGTTATACCTGTACCTCCTACAATGGTCCAAGAGATGGCGTGTGGTAAAGAGACAGTATAGCAGTGGTCCGGCACTAGTGATGTAGCATGCTTTAAGTATGATCTCCTAGCAAATCACTGGTTTGGGCTCGCTGAGGTGGACATAGAGGGGCCATAGGCCCTGTGGACGAAGTTCGAGGAAATGCCTCCTCTCTTCTACAACCGTGAGATCCCAGTAGAGGTGGTATCTCCTGAGATGCTGTCATACCTTGGGAAAACGGGTTGGAAGCACCCCAACACCCACAAGCTGGTCGGTGCCCTATCTGGCAAGATGAGACTTCTGTATGTGCCAAGACTCAGGTGGTATATCGCCCATGGCCTAGAGATCACCGCCGTATACCCTACCCTAGATTTTGAGCCACAGCGCCCATTTGAGTGATTCGTGAATACTGTTATGGAGGCTCGCCGCTCGGCAGATGTGGATAAGAGCAAAACACTCTTTGCAGACCTCTTCAAGCTCCTCGGCAGCAGTGCCTACGGGAAGCTCATTGAGGTTCTCGAGCGTCATAGCAATACCAACTTCACCAAGGATGAACGAGCAGTAGACAGAGGTCTGCGCAGTGCATGGTTCGAGGTCTCGAGGAGATCGGCTAGTCATATGAGCTACAAAGCCGTCATGCTAGAATCAGTATGTGTCGACCCTTCCAAGTCGGGATAGCAGTATATGAGCTCACGAAGCTGAGAATGCTGGAGTTCTATTATGACTCCCTCGATCGCTATGTACCTCATAACAACTTCGATGCGTTGATACGCCCCGAGATGCATGTGGAGTATAAAGCCCATAAGCGGGATTGGATTGGACTCCAGGAATGTTCAAGCTCGAGTTCGAAGTACTCATGGGATCGCTCTCTGCTCCATGTGCTACTATGCAGAGAGGTCTGTAAAGGCCGGAAGCCATGCAAAATGCTGGACTAAGGGAATGTCTAAGCACCAGAATGAGGTCTCTTGGCAGAGGTTCAACAAGGGCCTCCACGGTGGAGTGGACAGAGTCACAAAATGAGGCCTCCGCATGGGCAACCATGGTACAGTAACGTATGAGCAGGAAAAACATGGGCTCTCCACCTACTACGATAAGTGACATGCGCTGCCAGATGGTGTCCATATTCTGCACCAGTGCCTCAGGCTCGGAGTCTGAGTCGAAAGAGAATGTCGCTGTCTTCCGACGGCCGATTTTTCGGGCATTTGATAGGGGAAGCCTGAGTAGTCTCGTCTCTGATCACCGTACATAATGCCCAGACCGTTGTTGTCACGACCATTCGACCAATGGATGGAGTGGGCGTTGAACTCTCGCTGTAGCTGTTGAGCTGTCGGTCAAAATCATTCATATCAGGCAGGCTTGCACCAAGCTCATGGAGGATTCGTCTCACTGTGTAGTACCCATGGAATCTGAGACAGCTGGCAATGAGCATGGCTTCGAGGGTACCGGAATAGGCGTGAAACAAACTGGCACGAATGCTACTACATCCCGCCATTGCAGTCCAGATGACAAATTTCACGTGTTGGTTCCACAATGAGAGTTTCGGGTGTACCATCCATGTGCGAGCTTTCTTCGCATCCTTGATGGTGACTGTGAGGTTGGTCAGTGAACGTGGATTGATGGATAAGCTGGTGGGGGAACACTCATCGACTGTAATAGCGATCGGGGTTAGAACTGGGACATAATCTAGCAGTGTGCGTAGACGGCCAGTCCAGAGTGTAGCCAGCAGGGGCGGTTGTTTCTGGACGATCGTCGTGAGGTTCACTGGGAAATCCATCTATAGTAGTAATCTTAAAACTGTTGCAGACACAACAGACTATTTGACAGCGTAGAGGTCTCCAATGCGACCCCGTCACACTATCTCGTGTTTACCTCCTCCATGTCCACCCGCCCACCGGAGTCTTTGTCGTATTGCTGGCGCACTTTGGCTTAGCTTTTTCTGTGCGGTACAGGGGTGTGAGCTTCAAGATAAGGTGGTACTCTTCATCACCGATCTGTCCGTCCTCGAGAGCCTTATTGACTGATTCGTCGATGGCCCGGATGGTGCTCTGTGCTAATGTCACATACTTAGCATGCTTCTCCATCTTCCTGGTGATCTGGCGCTGTCCAACCTCCAAGCCGGTGGTCAGGACAGTGGCAGCAAGGATCACGCCACACAGCAGGATAGTGACAATCGCACCCACCCCTGTAGCAAGGGTGACAATGGGGCCCACACAGGCACTGGCTCCAACTCGCAGCTGTGGTTGTGTCTGTGAGACTATTGTAGGATGTTTTATATTGCCTGCGTGTTCTGCTGTACTTTTCCAGCTCATGGCCAATATTCTGTCTGACAGTGTCGAACTGCTGGAGTCACCATCTGCGGACTGTGCCTCCCTCATCAGCTGTCATGCCGGGATATAGTTCAGGTTGCTTTCGACACACTGCCTTTGCCATGTCATACATAGGTCTTGAACTAGTCCCGATACCTGTGAGATCTGCCTGTGAGTCATCATAGGATTCATCTTGGAGAATCTGGCGAACTGTATTAGCTTTTTGGTGTGGAGATACATCGTTCTCAAATACATAACATCCAGCATAATGTTGGGGTCCAGTAGTTTGCGCAGCCATGCCATCTGGAACATTACCTTGTCCCCTTGGTAGTATGCCCGCCGCTGGCTGGCTTTCTTGGATTTATACTCCTGCACCCTGTCCTCCTCCCACTGTATGTCTTCTACAGACTCATCACACTCGCCATCCAATTAATCATATAAGTTTGGTCCTACTGTGCTCCATCCTGCTGGATGAGGCTCTCATATTCTTGGACCGTATTGTAGTCCCTTCGTCTCCTTGCCTCTCTGGCATTCTGGTCATACCAGCTCACCTGCTGTAGTTGCTCGCCTTCTTGTCGACAAAGCCTTTCCTGTACCATTATTATTTCCTGTACCGGAGAAGGTGTATGGTTGATTTGGCTCCTCTCTCTCTCTCTCTCTCTCTCTCTCTCTCTCTCTCTCTCTCTCTCTCTCGCTCTGCTTTTTAACAACTCAAACGACAGATATGTCTGGTATGATATCATATTAATAGGTCAATGAGTAACAGCAGCGTAAACTCTGATTGAGCATCTGACAGACCATCCATGCTGGCATATAGATTAATTGTTGAGCTGTCAAACAGGTGATTTGCACTGTCTGATGACATTCCCCCCGTTTTAGGATAGCAATCGAACAATCGGCTATATGCTCTGTTTAAACCCCCTGCATACAATGGAGCCCATATTTGCTCACTTGACTGGTCTATCTGAACTCATGGACATGTAGGACGTCGATGATGTCAAGGTTAAGGAAAGTGATGGCAAGTTGTTCGTCCTACAGTATGGAACAGACCCCAAGACATTCTCACTCCAGTCCATCAGTGGAGATGGTATAGAACTGTTGATTGACCTAAAAGATGTCTCCAAGCACAACATGGATGGTGACAAGATCGTGTTTCGCTACGATTTCTCCCAGAAGCGATACAGTCTCGAGCCCCTGATTGAGCTATCGAATGCGCCTGTGGCAGACGTTGACACCCTGGTTGCTGAACACAGCTTCCAAGTGGTCCCACTCGCTACGGGCTATGCCCCACCCATGACACACAGTGGTATACTGTTGACCTTGGCAAAATGTCTGCAGATCATGTTCGGGAAACATCAAGTGTGGTATCGCCCTGATCGCGAAGGCGAGTGGGAACCCTCGTTGCCACTATATAGGCCACGGCGATAATTGATCTTGAAGTCACCCCACTCTCCAGCATTGCGAAAAATGATGGCATGATCCGGAGGCTCTATAATGGCGGATCGTACGTCGTTACCTATATAGGACAGGGTGGTGCAAAATTTGTTGTGGTGGGGCATAAGGTTGGGGTCACTGGAGGAAAGCTCCTGCTGCTCCGCCCTTTTGATGGACCAGAGTAAGCCATCAATATTCAGGAGGGCCTCCTGTGGATAGAGGGTGTGTCACATGCCTCCAAGTCTGTCAAACTACTCGAGTGTGTCGGGCCCACAAGCCTGCAGACAACGCCCATTGCGCTAGAGCTGCGGCTTCTAGCTGATGGTAAATTGGAGCAGCTAAGATCCCCCCTGATGGTATGAATATCAGCATCGAGGCCGGCACAGGGCTCGATCTGACACAAATATTTCTCGAGGGGTTCACCCTGTTTAGTCTAACCCTCCATACATAAAATTCCGGTTCTGCTACTGCCCATACCAGCGATGGTTGCCTCGCAGGCGGCCTTGATATTGGATGCCAATTGAAAACACTTCCGAGACGAGCCTAAGTACAATCCCTACCGCGACCATCTGCGGAAAAATATCTATGACCGATTTCACCCACGTGAGGAAATTGAGTCTGCCTGCCTTCTAGGGTTTAGAATTGGTTGGGCGAGGTTGTCTGCAGCCGAGACGGCACCAGATCCGATGTGTCACATGTGAACATACCAGAGTCGGCCATGGTGCCGATTGTAGGAACTTTAGCGTTCTGCCAAGTGAGCGTTGTCATGTAGCTGGATGGGCCTGTGGGTAATCCGTCATGCCGATGTGACACCGGTCGTGACTACGTATTTGTTTGATGTGGGACTAGATCCGGCAACTCTCCCTCAATAAGTGCCTGTTTGTTGTCTACCAAGTAAGGGATCGCGATCAATATAACCCAGTTTTCTCCACAGAAATTCGCCTTCCAGCGGACTCCCTCACGTTGGTCTTTTAAATCGTCGTTGGTTTGGTTCCACCACGTGGCCACATACTAGTGTTGCCTCCCCTGGTATTCAAAGGCCAGCCCGAGCTCTTCACAGTAGCCATCAAGTTCCAAACCATGTAGCCAATGCGGGCGACGTTTAGGAAACTCAGCAATGACTGAAGGACGGCTCGACACTCCGCTTCGTTCTTGAATGGGCAATGTAGACCCTAAGTTCCACGACTGACATGATCCAGGGTAGCACTCCAGGTATGGATTCGGGCACGATTCCATACGATATAAGTTTCGTTGTTCGTATATGTGTCTGAGGTGCAAACACCACCACGTTTCACTGCAACCTGTCTGGTATCTTCAATTGTTCGCTTAGTAACCATCGATTGACATTCTGGACACCAAGACTGAAGACTGGCATGAAACAGGCTAGCACTCCAGGTCTGACCTCTGGCACATCTTCAGCTGAGATACGTTTTGTTGTTCACATAGGCCTATGTGTCTGAAGCGCACACACCACCACGTTTCACTGCAACGTGTCTTGCATCACCAATGGTTCTCTTAACACCCATTCTGTGTCAAGATATCCATGTGGATACGAGTCTCTAAATAGCACGCATGGGCGACTTCATCATGCCGATGCAACACTGGTATGTATTTGTCATCATATATTAGTATTTATTTCGATTGATTACATTATGGTATACAATTTAAGTCTCTAAAAGTATACAATTTTAACAATTTTATCTTCAAGCATTCTAGTGTGAAATGTGCATCCTTAAATTTATAGCATTCTAGCATGAATGTGGGCCTTTGCTACCCTCCAATATACATGTTTGACAGCATCTAGAAAAGCCACATATAGGCTATATCGTTACCTGAAAATGTTTAGTAATGTCCGCCATTTCGTTTTGCTTGGATCTTGCACTCGCAGTATCACGCTGTAGTAGTCATAGAAATATGGCTTGCTGAAATCCATATCTTGCTCACGTTCCATCATGCGACTTATTGGGGCAAAAAGTGCAAACACGTCCTAAATAAAATAAAATTTAGTTTGGTGTCAAAAGGTCAAAGATCGAGGTCATGGGCTCACTTAGTGCATCCCGAAATACACATTTTAAGCCATAAATCAGGAACGCGAGTGGATAGAATCAATACATTCGGCACATACATTGATATTATGAGTGGCTAGAAAAATTCTTAGGTTGGGATCAAAGGGTAAAAAATCGAAGCCACGGAGTCACATAGGGCATCCCGCAATACACAATTTTAGCCATAAATCGGGAACGCACGTGAATAGAATCACCAAATTTGGTACATACATTGATATCATGAGCGGCTAGAAGTTCATTTAGTTTGAGGTCAAAAGGTAAAAGGCCACTGAGTCACTTAGTGCATACCAGAATACAGATTTCCGTCAATAACCCGCAGTGCAAGAAGGTAGAATTACCAAATTGGTAACATATATTCATCTTTCGGTTAGCTAGAATGAAAATTGTGTTTCAGGTAAAAATTTCAAATATCTAGGTCATGGGTTACCTGGGTTGAATTCGGGTTCGCTGTCGAGTTACTCCGCTTACCCGATCACATATCCGAATGACGAGAGTAAAATTGGACAACGGTATCATGTACAAATTGTCCGACTCGTCTACTCTCGCGTTGAGCGAGGGTAAAAGTGTGCGCATGTGTAAACATGTAAACAAATATGGTGACTTTTAAGTACAGTAACAGTGTAACAGTGCATACATATCTTTTCAAGACGCCATATTTTAATCCGATTATACTTTTTTGCATTCGAGAATGACACTCTTTTACATCCATGTGCGCATACATTGCGCATGCGCAAGTACCACGTTATACTTCCGTTCGGGTTACTGCGACAACATATCTGTACTTAGCCTTGGTGTATCCCGAAATACACATTTTTAGCCATAAATCGGGAACGCAAGTAGGTAGAATCACCAAGCTTGTCCCATCCTTTCATATTATCGATAGCTAGAAGTTCTATAAGTTTCAAGACAAGGCATTAAATATCCAGGTCATAGGTCACAAACTGCATAATGGAATACACATTTGTGGTCATAACGCTGGAATTCAAGAAGCTATAATCACCACATTTAGCACAAGCCTTCATATTGTGACAGCTTATATTTGCTTCGAATTTGAGGTCAAGCGATCAAATATCCAGGTCACGGGGGCATAAGTCAGCATTTCCCTCGAGTGCATTCTAGTTATTCTTATTATTATTATTATTATTATTATTATTATTATTATATATATATATATATATATATATATATATGTATCATGGCACCGTTGATAGCCTATGCATATATATATATATATATATATATATATATATATATATATATATATATATATATATATATATATATATATATATATATATATATATATATATATATATATATATATATATATATATAAATATATATGTATATATATATATACGTATATATATATATATATATATATATATATATATATATATATATATATATATATATATATATATATATATATATATATATATATATATATATATATATATATATATATATATATATATATATATATATATATATATATATATATATATATATATATATATATATATATATATATATATATATATATATATATATATATGCATAGGCTATCAACGGTGCCATGATACATATTAATGCTCCTACGTGGACAATAACATGGCAGAAAAGACTAAGGACTGAATATATGTCGTTGTCGGCATGATAAAAACCTAAAATGTCAGGGATGGATTATATGTGGCAAATTCCATCACCCGAATGGTTAGTATAAAACAAGGTGAGATTTCATTTAATAACACAGATAGAAACCCACCTTTCTTATTAGCTGGCCTATTAAACCAGTCCAGTTGCCGTCAGCACCAGTACTACCCCATTCTAAATCAGGAGGCTCCTCTAATTGGTAACTGCAACAGTGCAAAGTTAATAGATGGATCAATATATTGATCAGATGCCCAGCGAAAATTCTTTCTGGCGATCTTATGTTCCCATTAGTGTTGACAATAACGCTAATATATATTAACCTCCAGCAAATAGAATGTTGTAAAACTGGGTCAAATCTCTATAGACAGGCTTACTAAAAACCAAATACATGCATTATTTATGAAGAGGAAAGTGGTCATAAGGAATGAAATGACAGTTTTCCACGAACAGATGAAGTAATGGTTACGTCAAATACTCGAACTAAGGTATTTCATCCAAATCGCTAGATATGATGTCAATCAGCAGCCATTGTTCTAGGAATACACCACTATTCGTCCAATAGCTGCATTGTTGCTTAACCATTACCACTCTAATATCAAAATTAAAATTTCACATTAAATTGAAAGACGAATTCGCGTTAATTTTTTCAACGAAGTTGGCGGAAGACGTTGCTGTCGTAGACAGCAACGTCGTCCACCAAAATTGTTGAGAAATGTGCAATAGTTTCTTTGCTTTTGCCAGAGTAACGCATAGCATATTGACATGGGTATTGTAAGAGTTAGCAGCAAAATGCAATAGCAAGGTTGTCATAAGGGACCGTAAACTCAATATTTCAATCTTATGTTGTCTACTTCCACCCATATGTTTATAGCATCGTTAGCCATAAGGAAGTCTCTGACAATGGACATTTCCAATTTATCCATCCATCATATGACGTCATAATCAACTACGTGACGCTTAGGATGGCGTCATAATCTATTACAGCGGGAATGACTCGATTTAGTCCGTCTTAAATGCGTATTACTCCGACACGGTGTACGAATTATATGTCTGATATTTAATAAACATGCTGTTGAATATTTTGAAACTAATTTGACTGGACCTGTTGCACCACCCAGTTAAATTAATTTCAAAATATTCAACAGCTTATCTGTATAGTTTTCTGGAGATTGATAGCCAGGGGGCACGAGCGAGGTATAGGTGGAGCTTAGCTAGAGGTGGGCAGGGCATAGCAAAAACTCGAAATGTTCGTTGGCGACCAAAGAGGCATCACGATTTTGATATGACAAATCTGCAATCTAGTCTTTATAATATAATCATCACTACATAATCACGTGACGATTATTCCACTTAACTCTGTATTTGCCAAGCCTTCAGCTTCCCAGAAAAAAGGGAATCAACAAAAGATAACATCTTATATTAGAAATTATTAAGCTGCGATTTGGATAATACTTTTAATTACACCATCAAACGCTGCCAGCTTTTGTTATTTTGATGTCATAGGTATGCAATGTTTATATGTAGGCCTACACCAGTACGTGTTGTACATCTAAGCAGTGGAAAATCAACGATTAGTGATGTATAAAGGGGTGTTTGTGTATTCCGTCATATTAATCATTACCTTCGTAGCTGATGTTGTTGTTGTTGTTGTTGTTGTTGTTGTTGTTGTTGTTGTGGTTGCTGTTTTGGTGGTGGTGTTCCTGTTGCTGCGGTTGTTGGTCTTGTGGTTGTTGTTGTTGTTGTTTTTGTTGTTCTTGTTGTTATCGTCGTCGTCGTCGTCGTTGGCGTTGGCGTTGTTGTTGTTGTTGTTGTTGTTGTTGTTTTGTTCTTGTTGTTGTTGTTGTTGTTGTTGTCAATAAGACTTAAATATAATCATGTTGTGAAGCATGTATTACGTTAGCAATATGTGATGCAATTGACCTTTCCACGTTATCCATCGATCATATGACGTCACAATAAACTACGTGACGTGTAGAATGAGATTATAATACGTCATTATGACGCCATGAATGATGTAGATAAGTACGTCACCAACTCATGATTGAAGACGAACTATGCGTTGTTGTACGAATTGTATGTATTTACCATTTAATAAATATTCTGTTGAAAATTATGAAACTAATTTGACTGGGCGCTGTTACTGCCATAGGCAGCAACAGCATCGAGTCAAATTAGATACAAAATAATCAACAGCTTGCCTGTATAGTTTTCAGGAAATTGAGAGTCATGGCATTAGGGGATCGATCGACCCCAACACAGCGAAATGTGAGTGGAGCTTAGCTAGAGGTGGACAGGGCATAGCTAAGACTGGAAAGGTGAATTGACATGATAACAAATCATACTGCGAGTCCAAAATTACCTAAAATTCAGTGATCTGGCAATTTCGTCAAGTAAATCTATGGATAGTCCTTGAAAATGTATACCGCCATCGTCTATTCTTTTGATAACAAATGGTGGCCACTACAGAAACAAGAAACAAAGACCAAGGAAACATTTTGTCGTAATTCGGGTTAGAATCGAATTTTTCATACACAATTAAATAACAAAACTGTATTATTAGATTACAATTTAAAACATCACACGGTAGTAGTAGTAGTAGTAGTAGTAGTAGTAGTAGTAGTAGTAGTAGTAGTAGTAGTAGCAGCAGTAGTAGCAGCAGCAGCAGCAGCAGCATCAGCTGCAGCAACAGCAGCAGCAGCAGCAGAGGCAGCAGCAGTTTTGCTTAGTTTTTAAGGCACTGGCAACGCGATGACTTCAGATTCTGTGCTACGGCTGCTTACGGAGTGCACCCATTAGTTTAGTTTGTTGATCATCATTTCCCTGGTCGGGGACCGACCTGCCATCCAGCAACTCCGCATGGCATCAGCAACCAGACATTTTTCACTGGACCACCGCACCAAGACAAGAATCTTGGTTTCGCGGACCAGTTTCCACATACTGGATATATTGATACACTGGCGAAATCATATGAGAATATCTTTTGGATGCACCCCATCTGGTGTGTATGCTGTGCACTCACCTCGTCTCCATTGCGGCGCTGACAGTAGTAGTTTTGCTTAGTTTTTAATGCACTCGCAACGCCATGACTTAAATTTCTGTGCAAACCCCGCCTACGGAGTGCACCCATTAGTTTAATTTGTTGAAGATTTAACCGCCACCCTGTAACTCTGCATAGCATCAGCAATCAGACATCTTTCCACTGGATCACTGCACCAAGACAAGAATCTTGGTTTAGTGGACCAGCTTTCACATGTCGGATATTCTCACTGTCCACCAAAACCAAGGTTGGCAATCTGACACTTGGACGTACTCCACTCGACTACGAGGGCCAGCAGACATACCTGGGAGTCACCTATGACAGACGATTAACATGGAAGGAACACATACAGAACGCAGAGGCAAAGGCCAGAAGAAAGCTAAACAGCATGACGAAGCTGGCAGGAACAAAGTGGGGTGCCAATGAAAGGATCCTCAAGACCATCTATCTAGGTACCGTACGACCACACCTTGAGTATGGATCAAGCTCATGGATGACGGCAGCTTAATCTGATCAACAGAACCTCGACAGAGTACAAAACCAGGCACTGCGCATCATCACTGGTAGAATGAGATCAACACCAACAGAAAAAAATGGAGCTGACAGCAGGCATCCCCCCACTTAGCAAAGGAATGGAATGCAAAGCACTGATCCAGGCTGCAAAGTTCAACTCGGTCAACAACCACCCGATGAAGATCAGGCAAGCACAGCTGTCATCAAGAAGACCTAAAAGATCAAGTTGTGTGAAAGAGACAAAAGCACTTCAAAGGAAACACAAAGAAATGTTGCTAGCACAAATAGAAGACTCAAACCGCACCCTTGATCCTCCACCCTGGGAAAACAAACTAGAGAGCATAGCTATTCGCACCACAGTACCTCATCTCACAACCAAAGATGAACACAGTGATGTGAGCAAGCAGGCCCTGACCATAGACATGCTGGAAGAAATGTACCCCCAAGAGACATGGATAAGGATCTGCACATACAGTATCCAAACGGACAACATGAGTCAGCTGCAATACCGACAGGCAAACACTGCACAAACTACAGAGCTGAAGTCGAAGCACTGGTTCATGCAGCTAATACCATCAGCAGAACAGCAGACCCTATTGCACAGATTGTCTTTTTATCTGATGCCCGTTCCGTCCTTGAGGCTATCACCAAAGGTCAGCTGCCACAACTTGAAGACGCACTACAAACCAACAAATGCTTTCGGATAGCATTGCAGTGGATCCCCTCACACTGTGGAGTCCAAGGAAATGAGGAAGCAGACAAGATGGCAAAGGTGGGTGCAGAAGAGAATCAGATTGAAAACACGGTTACCCATACAGAGATGAAGACTATCATCAAGTTACTCTATAGAACACCTCAATCAGAAGATACCTACCTCGAGGCCAGAGCAAGTGACCATTTTTCGTTTCAGAACTGGACATAACAGACTAAACCAACACATGGACAGGCGGTTCCACCTTACGACATCGCTCGCTTGTCCTTGTGGAGAAGCAGAACAGACCACAGAGCACATACTTCAATGTTGCAGTACGTATCAGCTGCTGAGAGATGAGATCTGGCATTTGTCAACCACTTTTCTTGGAAAGCTATATGGGTCTGTGGAAGAACTGCAGAAATCTACATATTTCATCTTGAGAACTGCTCTCCAAGTGTGATATCAGCGATCGAAATGAAGAAGAAGAAGACATGACGACGGACATACTGATACACTGGCGAATTCATATGAGACTAAGTTTTGGATGCACCCCATCTGGTGTGTATGCTGTGCCATCACCTGGTCTCCATCGCGGCACTGGCAGTAGTAGGTTTGCTTAGTTTTTAACGCACTGGCAACGCGATGACATCAATTTCTGTGCTAACCCTGCCTACGGAAGTGCACCCATTAGTATACTGTGTTGATCATCATTGCCTGGTCAGGGATCGAACCGCCATCCTGCAACTCTGCATAGCATCAGCAACCAGACATCTTTCCACAGGATCACCGCGCCAAGACAAGACTCTTGGTTTAGTGGACCAGCTTTCACACGCCAGATATACTGATACACTGGCGAATTCATATGTGACTATCTTTTGGATGCACCCCATCTGGTGTGTATGCTGTGCCATCACCTGGTCTCCATCGCGGCACTGGCAGTGGTAGGTTTGCTTAGTTTTTAACGTACTGGCAACGCGATGACACCAATTTCTGTGCTAACCCTGCCTACGGAGTGCACCCATTAGTATACTGTTTTGATCATCATTGTCTGG